>JAQGAM010000102.1:0-17607 GCA_034697665.1 Nanhermannia comitalis
TCCTAGTCATTATGGCGCAGTGGGTAAGGTGCCGAACTCATGATCGAAGGGTCGTGGGTTCGAATCCCATCCTCATCTGTTGTTCTTTGATTGGTATATGTTGACCACATATTCATTGTTTTCGAGCAATCCTTAGGCCCGACGCGTTCGCCCACGCCAACACAGGTTCCACCTGTAAAAATCTCACTAGTTTAACATGGGCTTCGGTAAGATCTCCTCTCATTAGGGAGTTGGCTGAAGAAAATGTTTTTTTTCATATTCTCCTATTTGTTAACGTGTGAAAATGCGTACATATGGGGAGAGGGGTTCAAGAATTGACAATTTTTGCGTAGGTACTTAACGGATGACGCCTTATAGGTATTAAACTAATCAAAGTAAAGTGTTTGGTTAATTTCATTTTTTAAATTCTTTCTAATCCAAGAAAAACATTCTATATGTTAATATTGAGATTGATATTTTGCATTATTTGAAAATTTATAGATTAGTTAAAATTGAATAATCAGAAGTTTATTGCCGGTACATAAAAATCGTTCACTAATTTCAATTTCAATTGTGACTTATTTCACATGATTTAATTTTGTTTCACCTCGAATTTGTATTTATTTATTTAAGGATTTTAGAGTATTTTTAATGTTGAGATATTTTAAGTTTAATAGCGCTAAACAAAAGTGTTTACAAGAATATAATTGAAATCGCTTACCATTATTGATAATTTTTTCAAAAAAAACACAATAAAAAGGTGAACTTCTGATCATTAATACAGAACTATTATTAGAGCATAAATTAGTTTCTAATGAAAAATTCTTTTTTGTTGTGTATTTGTGGGTCGAACTCAAATGAAAAATGAGTTTCCTTAAGCCTGAAATGATTTTAATATTAGACTTCTTTGCTATTCAATTCTTAATTCAAGTTGTAGTATATTCCGTGTTCAATAATATACCTCATACTATATATTTTATAAAGTCTCGAATGACTTGAAATTGTATTATCAGAAAATCGATTGACATGAAAATTCATTAGAAGAACATGAAAAAAGAAAAATAATTACTAAATTCATCACCAATTGCTATATATTAGAAAAGAATACACAAAATTCAATTATCAATACGCGTAAGAATACTAATGGACAGCACCCGAATTCCTCGAAATATAAAATAAAATATTAATCTAAAGATTTTACATTTTTGTACTCATAAGATTTGGTATAAATAAGTTTATAGTTGTATATAAAATGCATAAGATTTACCATTAAAGTGAAAAGTAGTGGTGCAGTGAAACCTCTGAAGCAAAATTTTTGATATGATGTATGATGAATAGCATTTTCTCCCTTTATTGCCAAACTTTGCCATTGACTCCTATGAAAATTCTTTGCTCTTATTTTTATTGTATGCCTTACTTGATGGTTGATTTGATGGTATGCCACTTGAAGATGTAATGCAACTTCTACTTGAAAATGAGAACTTTTCTCCATTTCTCTTTGCCGGCGATGCAAAAGTAATAGATTGAAATTGTTGCTCATGTTGCTTATGTGCAGCACTTTTGAACAATTTGCGCCACTTTTTCTTCTCTTTATATAATATGTTTTCTCTGTAGTGTTAGTGGTGTTAGTGTGAGATTGACGCGCCTTATTTGCCTGATGTGTGCATTTTGCATACACACATACTTTTGGGGATATTTTCTTTTGATTGAAAATGCTTATGAGTTATTTGCTGTAAATTTTTCACCGATACCAGTAGTGAAATATAAGCTCAAATAAGTCACAACTTATGACTTCTTGAACAAAGTCAAACTCATTCCATTTGATATATATAAAAAAAGTTTCCAAGAAATTTGGTCTAAAGGAGAAAATGTAAAACTTTTAAATTGCTTTGAAAGGCAAAAGCATTCTTGAGTTGATTGAATTTCATGTTAAAGAATTTTTCTTCAAAAAATTTTAGAGAAAAAATAAAGCAAAATATTAAGAAAATTTTTACTAAAGGATAAATCTCTGTAATAATAAAATAATTATTCCTTATAAATACAAATTCAACGCATAACTTATAAAATCAATATTTCCTTTTTTAACTCATGCTTTTTGCAAATGGTGTTTGCAATGCATCGCAACTTTATTTTACTTGCAAAATGTGATGTACATTAGAGGACATTATTCAGCCAAAAGTGGTTCACTTTCTCTTATTCACTAACTTTTGTTTCACAGATCGAACGAATTGAGTTTACGATCGAAACTAAGCATTTTGTGCTATAATAACAATTTACTGTCAGCTTTCAAATGTTTTCCTCTACTTTAATCAAATTACATTACATTTACTTTGTTTTGCATTCATCCTATCGACCACTTTGATGATCGCCACTTAATCTCTTGTCTGTCGTCTGTCTGTTTCTTGGATTCTTTCATTCAATCTGTCCCACTATTGACTCACTGCTCACTCACTTAATCGCAATCAGTATATCACTCTTTGGTTAATTGCAAAATCTTGAATATATTAATCATTCATTTCTTCACTACTTACGGGTTAGCTGGCATTGCAATAAATTATCTCTATTAACACATATAATATACAAAGCATTAATATCTTCATCTTAAGGAAATGAGACACTGAAAGATTAAATGGATTTCTGATATTTTTAATAATCTATTTACAAATAATTAATTTTATGTCAAATAAGAGCGTTATATTTTGAGATCAATTATTTTCTATTAAAACTTGAATTTTATATATTCTTATTTATTTTCTACTATAACTTACTATTGACTACTTTCCAAAAATAAGTTTTATAAGTGCTGTTACTGTCACAAACACTTTTTGATAAATAAATAAGTAATTTCTTTTGAATTTTTATTAAATGAGAGTAAATTCAATATTATTGTACAAATGAAACTTACATCAACTTTTGAATTATTTTTGACTTTGAATTACTATTAATAATAGAAAACATTGATTAGACCACAAGATTTGCTTATGCTTTTAGTCTAATATACTTCTTAAGAAACTCTTTGAAAAACACAATTATTTTTCTTTAATTCTTTAAATTGGCAAAAATATGAATTTTATAGATTAGGGCTCATGTATTTATACAGAATTTATAAATGAAATATCAATTTTTGGACATAAACCCCTTAATATACATTTGTGCGCATTTACTTGACCTTCTCTACTGTCAATGAATAGTAATATAAATTAGTGACGTATGAACCCATTCAGATTCTCTCCAATAATTAACAATTTCTAATTATTAAAATTTTTGCACTCATCAGAGAATAAAAATAACATCATAAACAGGACGTTTTTCGAAATGTGACTTTATCTTTTTTATAAACCAGTGAAACAATCTAAAGCTAGTGTAAAATTTCCTTTTAGAAAAATTGTGACTCAATTATATCCTAAACCAATTTATATCTTTCTAAAAATAAGAAGTGACTCTTAGGCTACATATAGTTTTAATAGTAATCATTGCATTGTAAATAAGAGTCGTTCAAACCTTAATGATTAGGAAAATAATTTCCCAAAAGACTTTATTTTAATTAAAAGATTTCACTGAATTTCAAGTTTGCTTCTTATGAATCTATAAACATTGGTTGCATATTATTTGTTTGTCTTTTGTATTTATCTCTCAAGACCTTTCACTAGAAAAGTGGTCATATCACTAGATTTATGACATCTCATTATACGAGTACAGCAGAACATCCAATTAATCTCAAGCCATTCAATTTTAAGTGTTCTGTTCTTTTAACTGATTCAAAAACATTATAGAATATCAAAATTATTTGTTTAAAATTTTAGTCTAAAAAGATTTTGTATTGAAATTAATAATATAAATATTAAATATAATTTCAATCATAACATAGAATATTTCATAATTATCCTCTCATAGAATTTAGACGATATGAGATATACTTTCAATAACATTAAATAATTTAGACAAATTTGTCCTTTAATTTGTTTGTATTCTTTTTCGCATATGTTGTCAATAACTTTAGTAAATCTATTTATAGGTTTTTGGATCATTATGACTGCTTTGCTACTTCTCGCCGTTTGTTTATTTATGAGTTTGAGTTAATTTAAAAATTATCGATATTTCAGTTTTACTTTTTGAAGTGACAAATAAATGACTGGTTTAAATAAATAAGTTATTAGCTCTTATTTTTGCTTATTTTAAAGCTCTTATAAAAGAATAAATCATTAAACCTAAAAGTTTGAGTAACTCAATGCTAAGTACTAACATTTGAGTTATTTTTGAATTACACTAAAAATTCAACATGACCCCTGGATACCACGGATATATTTGAAACATTGAGTACAACAGTTAAGGCTCTCAGATCGAATGTGAAACCAAATTGTTCTCTCGAATAACTAAACCCAATGATGTATCATATATGATGTGCTGCATCGAAATAAAAATTTTCACGTAGAGGCCTATTATTTAAAAACTTAATATTATAATATGAGTCCATGGTAAATGTATTTTTTAAAAACTTATTTCTCAGGCTGGGATGGCCAAGGGGAGTATCAGCACAATGCTCCCTAGCCCGACTTGAGCGAAAACGTATACCCCCTCCCCAATGAAAGCGTTAATATAGGCTTCTATGGAGTATACAAGCACCATCTAGGTGTCATAGGTAAAATTTGCCAATGTCGACATTGGCCATCCCAGTTTCTCGGGAACGGTTAATGGGACGTCTTCTGAATTTCAACAAATTGTTTCTTTTAAAGATAATTCAAATAAAGTATTAACAGAACAATTATGCGATTCTTAATAAAGCATTGATTGACTTCTTTTCGAATCTTTTTGCTATTTAGTTAATAATGAAATTTTCGAAGTCATGCTGAACTTATCTTAGCTCAACTGAAAACCCATTATATTGTTTGAAAGTTTGGCCATATTTTTGTTTTTATATTGTTGTCATGAACTGGTAAAACATTAGAGCGTCTTTACCAGTCCTTACCAGTCGTGATGATGATGATTATGATGATGAATAAAGCGAGAGATGAAGTCAACTTCTTCTGTAGCCATAAAGTGTTTTGCCATTAAGAGACACCTAAGCTTTATGCAGCTCCTTATCATTTCAAAAACTGCAACAATTCTTTGCCTAAAGTCCTCCCACAGGCAGAACATCATTAAGGACAACAAATTACTCTCAATTATTAGAAGCCGTTAAAAGTCGAAACGAGTCAACATTTTTTAAAAGGTCCAAATTACAATTATGGCCATTTATATGTTGACTGAGTCCAAGTGATTGAACCAATTTCGCTCTTCGCTAACAATTCTATTTACTTTATTTAGTTTTTGACCAATAATTCCTAAAACATTTTTCTATAATTAGATATAACTCTTATTTTACTTTTTCATTATATAAAAAATAACATAATATTATATTTTTATAAAAGTATTCATACAAATAGAGGATAAGCCTTACATTTGAGCTCAGATCTAAAAAATCAGTAAATTATTTAACCATTTATTCCATTTTCAAGAGACAAACAAATGGAATCTTATTTATTTGGAATTGAATTATGGATTCAAATGTTCACTTCATTTTTGTTTATAGAGATCAGTTTTACCATAACTTAAATCATAGAAATGATACATTTGTTGGAAATAATTTTATGGCATTTAATAAAAAATAAAATAAATGATTCAAAAATAATGATATAAAGTGAAAAAATAGAATTCTAAGTACATCGAAGTTATAAAATTTTATTTTATTGTTTCAATTTATTGAACTTTTGAATTCAATATTCAAATAACGCATATTTCGCCTAAACTTTAAAATTATTATTCAAGTTATTAGTTTATATGGTTTATATCGATTTGAATTAAGAAAGAATTAATTATATTTTATTGCTAGAAATTATTCTTTATTTGATTTTCCTTAATATGTTTTCCAATAACAGTAGAAACGTTAGAAAGTATTGTTTAAGGTATTGAAGTATAACTTTATTTATAAAGTTATTGAAGTTGAAGAAAACAATAATTAAATAAATGAGTTCTTTCTGTTTTTGCTTTGATCTGAGTCTGTTTGCTGATTGTCAAACATTTTTTGTCTTTAGTTTGTTAAGCAGTAAATAGTCGTAAATCTCGAAGTCATTGAGTGATTTTGGCGCCTCACGAGTCACTTAATTAAAACGAATGGCCGCCAATCGATTTGGTTGATATGATACTTCTTCACTATTAACAACTACTATTAGCATCAATTGGTGAAACGGTTTCTCTTCTATCTATTAATAACAATGAATGTTAAAACTGAAGCTTTCACTTTAACTATTACTTCGCTCGACAAAAATCTTTCTTAAGTTAATACCCGAACTGATGTTTTTGCTGAAGAATTAAAGATAAAAGAAAGAGTAAATGTGAGGCATTGAACAATAGTAAATAATAGTATTAGTATTAGCTCGTAATTCGCCAAATGATAAGCTTCTTTTCAAGATTATTACACAAAACAAGGAAAACCAAATAAAAAATGCCTTTACATCAGGTTAATGTCCATTTGTTTTTGAGAAAGAATAGAAAACTTTAGCTCTCTTTTTATTACTTTATATAAAGCATTGCCACACAATTCTGTATAACTAGACTTACAGTTAGCTTTCCGTCATTTTTCTGTTCATATCATAGCTTAGAGCAGAGTTACTGTACAACGTAGTTATGTAATGCAATAGATCTAATGTAACGTAATTTAATAGATTTATTTGAATTTGATTCATATTATTGATTGAATCGTCACCTTTTAAAAGCAACTTTAATGACCTGAAGTGGCACTCTATCTACTTTCTGCATATCATTATTACTAAAGTGAGACTTCATGCAAAAAATAAGCTGTTTGTCGTTCACGAAAACACTATGAAGAATATTATAATTACAGTGTTGTTATGACAACTGATTAAGTTTCCGTATTTCTTATCTACCTTTTATTGTTTTTAATGGCATATAAAGAATTAGAGAAATAGCATTTCATTTGCGAACTCTATTTTAGATGAATAAAATCCTTATTTCTTTTATCAAATTATAATTAATATTGATTTAGTTTTCGGAGACATTATTTTAATTTTATAATAATGTAAAGAATAAGTTTTGCTTAAGCCTTAAATTATAGATTTTTAAAATTGTTTCATTTTTTCGTTTTGCAGTCTTTAGTGAACTTGACTTTATTTAGCTGTAGTTTTCAAGTAAATTGAGACTGAGTTCAAACGAGATTTACTTTGATATCACTAACAATTCGGACTCAAAATCATTTTGCTTTTAGTTTTGCTGCTCTTGTGCATTAAATTACTGCTACCACTAAACTAAAGAAAGCTGATATTGTGATCACCAGAGCCTTGACTTTTTCAGGGCTAATACTAGTAATACTGTACCTTTTCTTTTGATAGAACAAACCCAAAATTTAGGACTGCTATTTTTTTTGTATTACTTCAAAATTTAATGGTATTAATATTAGTTAAAGCTATTTATAAATAGTGTTAAATTATACAGTATTGAGTATTTTTTCTTGTAAAGAGCTCTTATACGAGGCTCGAAAAGTTGCCAACATAAGTAACATTCGGAAATCATACATTTTTCCGAAAAGCCCGGTTTCCTATAATTTGAAACCCCTGCAAACATTATTGAGTTTTGTAGAGCAGCACCCAATTGATTGCATAGGTCTCAACTTTTATATATTGCCATATATTTGACTTAAACTATAAAACACATCGCAGACTATTTGAGTTCTCAATTTGATGTGCAATACCCGAAAATTTGTTGTGCTTTTCAAAAAGCTTATAGTATGCCAACAATAATAATAGGAAATGTTGCAATAATAACAATAATAATAAGAAAATACTGCAATAAATATAATGTTGTCTTTTTCAAAAGATCTAATTTTTTATATTTTCTTTTTATACAAAAACTTACAAAATTTACTAAAACTGACTATATTTGAAATAATTCTCATATCAAACTCGCATTTCGAAAGCGCTTATTTCTTATATTAAGTTAAATCCAATTAAAGCAAATTAATTGTGTGTCGACTTTTGTAAATCTTATCGTCTTTTATAGTTGATTGACAAATATGTGATTTATTTATACGTCTATTAACACGATTAATCGCTGCTAACAGTAATTCTAACTAAAATGTACAGTACTATAAGTGTGATGGATTGCTTCAATATGTGATTGTTTGTAGTAAATCATTTGTTTTATCATTTAATGTGATTTTTTATGTCATCGCAATAAGTCTTTGTTCATTTTATCTAAAATAAACGTATCTCTAATCGCTATTACTTCCCAAAAGGGAATTCAATTTTTTCTCATTTTACTCATTTGATGATTACATAAATATTTTTGCAGTTTTAGTCAATTTTAATCAAATTGATCCGTTGATAATATTTTAATTATAAGATTTACTTTTATTTCTCAAATAAAATGCTAAATTATGAGCTCATCCATAACTTTTATGAGTCTATATCTCAGAGCTCTAATATCTCTCACGCTCTCAATTATATTTTTCGTCAAAGCTTATGACACTTTTAACTGTGATCGTCGCATAGATGCCATTCACTTGCTTTAGTAACGATATGCAGTCAAGAGTCTGTAAATGATTGATAACCATTTGCTTTTGACACATCAATTAAGAAGTGAGCCTAACTTTAAAAAGTTGGTCATCCAGACTAGTGATTCGCTAAATGAGCATTTGTGATGGCGTTGTGCTGTGAAATTGTTTCCATCACCATCCAAATGATAATCGTAATGCACTGTCTCTTCAATGCATGTCTGCCCTTATGCATGTCTTCAATGATAAGCTCAAAAGAGAACTAAAGTATCATTTAGTCAAATAAAATCGTTGCAGACACTTAAATACTACAGCACCAGTCTTTTAAATTATTCTAATAATTATTATACAATTAATTTTAATAAATATATTTTTAATATTTAACATAACTATTAAGTTATTAATAACGGTTAATTTTAATTTTATGATCACTTCATTAACACTTTAAATCTGCTAATTATCTATTTCCTCAAAACTATTTTAAGATATTTTGCTGAAGTGTACAAAAGATTTTGTTGTGTACAGTAATGGTTTGGTTGACTACTACCATATCTGAGAAAACAGCAAAACGAAACGAAAATAAATTTTAACGTTTGAACAATTATAACAGATACGTGTTTTGTTTGAACGATTATAAAAAGATTGCACAAAGAAATGATGTGATGCAGAGTAATGAGAATTAGATGAGAATCAAACAAACACAGAGACAACACGTTAAATTTCCTTTTAGTCGTTGGTATTGTTAATGATGATTCAGAAGAATCAATGAGTAATAATATTTACTCAACTTTTATTTCAAAATGACATTTTCCTTCTGATTTCTTTCTGATTCTTAAATTCTTGGATCGACTTTTCCCATAAAATAAAAACCTGACCAGAATTCAATCGGTATTTTCGAAATAAAAACAGACAGCACTTCATTTAGTGCTAATTTTTTAGTCAGTTGAAGAATCCAATCAAAATTTTACTTTTTATATCAACAACTTATCTAATTATTATGAAATTTTTTTTATTATACAAAACTTATTTGTGCGGTTTTAATGTGTTTTTTAAATTAAACAAAATAACATTATACATGCATTCTTTACTTCAAAGCTATGAAGAGTGAAAATAATTTAATTCTATTTTCATTCCACTTAAAATCTGATTAAAATTTCCATTTCAATGTTAATACATGATTACTAATACTATTTTTATTCTACATCATCTAAATTTTAAGATTTCACACCTATTCCATTCCACAACTTTTTTGCTACTTTAACATCATTCAAATAATTAAAAGTTTGTACAGAATTTATTTAATTAAATTATTGTGTTTACAGAATTACACCGTTATTGTCATTATTACAGTATTAAATAACTTATATTGCAATGTAAATTTTATCAAAATTCAATGCTATCAAATGAGTTAATATTTTGATAAATTTTTCCACATTTACACTTCAATTTTTTTAACCATGATTTCCATTTATATTCCACTTCTATGTGATTTTTAGATTGCACTTCAATTCCATTTCTATTTTTACAATTTCATTTATATTCCATAGAAGTGGGTTCACTATTAAAATGATTCCATCAAAAAAATTCATCAAAAATTTAGTTCGTCGTTGAAATCGGTTGAAATCTGCTTTAAAT
Source organism: Nanhermannia comitalis (assembly GCA_034697665.1). Classification (NCBI taxonomy): domain Eukaryota; kingdom Metazoa; phylum Arthropoda; class Arachnida; order Sarcoptiformes; family Nanhermanniidae; genus Nanhermannia; species Nanhermannia comitalis. The sequence continues at coordinate 10,160 of JAQGAM010000102.1, forward strand.
AAATTCTTAACAAAGTTAAACTTATATTTTAGTATACTGTACTAACTTTTAATTTAGTTTATGAAGAAACTTAAAAATCGGGTAATTTTTCATAAAATAAATTTTTGATGGAATGCTTCGAACTAGAGATTTCTTGTGTTCCTATTTAATAATCCTGTACTGTACACCCTTTGTAATAAAAGCGGTTATTAGAATCAGGACTAATTGGATGCGTAGAGATTTATCTAAAAGTGAATTAAAATATGTTTGATAACAAAAAATTATTAATGTATATTAAACTTTAATTGAAGTTTAAAATGCGCGTAAACTATCTAATAGATTGCCTTGTGCCCAATAACAAGCATTCCACCAATTGTTTGAGTTATATTTGCTTTACAACTCTTTTCATTCAGTGAAAAATTAATTAAATTTCTTCTAAAACTGATTGTTATATTGTATAAAATTAGGATAAATTTTTATGATTCCTTAAGAATAATTATTTTATTAAACATTATACTTTGTTAGCCAAAAGCTCTTTATAAAATTATCTTTTTTAAATAAATACGTACTAACTCGTAAGAATTAGATCTTTCTTAATAACTTAAACTCTCAATTTTAGTTAGATAGTTTCAAAATATAATTTCTTAAATATACGATATCTCACAAATAAAGTGCTGAGAAAAAAAATTTCAGTTTGAAATTTAATTACAATCATAACAACATTAGATTTTGCCGATTCTACAGTATTATGTTTAATGAAACTTTAAAACATCTATATTTCCATTTAAAATATAATGCTTACAAGTTTTCTATATTCTAAGTTACAAAATACAATCGCATTTTTCTTATGCTTTTTTTGTTAATTAAATCTAGTCTTACGACCACTTCTACTATTACTTAATCTTTTCATTTATTCTCTCCTCCATTCTATTCTTCCATTATATTCAAACTTCTTATCGCAATTTTAAGGAAACCAACTTTTCTGACATTTAATATTTACAACAAATAGAATATTTTTTCACAAGACTTACTTTACTTTGTTAAGCAACAAAATTTTCTCATTTCATCTTTTCATTTACCTTTTTCAACACTCTTTCCCCTAACTTTTGTAATGCCCTGAATAGCAGATACAAGCAATACAAGCAATTACAATGAGAGCATATACAACAAAACTTCTCAACCGAACACAGTATCGCTTACTCGTAAGGTTTTGTTAACTAAATGTTTTTCATTTTTTAAAGCTATTCAAAACATTTGAATTTCATTTTGATGCGTTTCTATAAAGAGATTTGATTGTATTATGTTTATCATGCACTGTATTGAGTATTTTCAATTTCCTTTGTCATCAATTGTTAGTACCAAAAAATGATAACATTTTTCGTACAACTTTACATAATCTGTAAAACCGGAGGAACTAGAGATAAAATTATTTGAATGGAGAGTTTTCTTAAATTTGTATTATATCTAAAATTAAGTTATTAGAAGTTATATCGTATTTCGATCAGTAATTGCAAAACAGACAGCTTTTATAGTTTGTGTCAACTTAATAATGATTGCACTACAGCACTGTACGAATAAAGCAAACACACTATTTCCAGAGAGCTTTTCTATTTTCAACTGTTATATCTGTTATAAATAAATAACTTAAACAAATATTTTAGGAGTGTTTTTAGGAAATTTAGCAAAAAATCTTGAAGAGTAAAATAATTTTTATTCAATTAAATGGTTTTTAGTTTTAAAAATCTTTAAACATAAAGTAAAGATTGTACACAAAAATGTTTTAAACTAAACATTGAATCACATTTATCTTTTGATCATTTTTATTATTTAGCTGAAAGAATTTCGAAAAGATAATTGAGATCAATGATTGAGACTCGAAACTCGAGAGTTATGACTCTCTGAAAAATATCCCTCTAGTTATTGCTAATTTTTTATGACAAGTCTTCCTAATGTAATATTCTGGTGTTGAGGCAGGTGTGGTCATCAAAGATACTCCTTTTTCGTTAAAATATCTAAATAGAAATCTTTAATCATGATTTGGCCACACCCGGAATCGGAAAAATATCATTTAGACCTTGTTTTAGTTTATTATGTTCGACATTTTCAAAGTGTTGTTTTCAATAGACATACAGACAATACAGACTATAATACCTGTATAAATGCTGTACAAACCAAAGCCCAGACTTTCAATCATAAGATCAGAGATTATTTTTCAATCAAACCTTAGTAAATGCCATTTTTTGTCATAATTGCTCGAATATTATTGTTCATCAACTTTATTATTATCTTTTAATAGTTAGTTTCAAAGTTAAATACAGTATATTTAAAAAGCAATATATTATGCTTTAATATTAATTCTATTCTTGAAATGTTTGATTGATTTATATTTTTACATAACTTTTTAAATAAAAGGTTTATACGTTTCGCTATTTAGTAAAAAAAGGTTATTCTTCAGATTATTATCAGTCATACTTTGCTAACAATGTCTAAAAAATACTTCACAGGTGTTCTCTTTTTTTGAGTTGTATAGTTTTCTTTTGTACTCATTCACTGTCATTAACCATTTACTATCCTTTTTCCTTCTCTCTGATAATCTTTGGTCATGCAATACACTCATGTCGTGTATAAGATAATTAATTCGCATCTAAGAGGTCATGTTAGATCATAACCGAACTTTTTATTATCCTATTTGATCACTTGAATGTCGTTCTCGAAGGTATTCGATTGCAATTAAACTGTTTGAAAAACTCTACTTTTATTGAAATATATGGCAGAACTCATCGTTCAAATTAAATGATTGTTCTGTTTGAATAGTCTATTATTTGAGTGATTTTTTACTTTTTATATGACTTCAACTCTTATTTCTTTAAAAAAAGAGAAATAAGAAGAACATAAATATCGTTCAAATGTAAGAGTCGGTGTCATTTCGTTCGGTTTCTATTTAATGAAGAGAAGGAAGAGTAGCATCAAAAAAGAATTGGTGGAAGGCATGGAAGGCATGATTGCACAAATATCGATTGATGATAACTTAGTTGATGGCTGATGTGCTGCTCTGGTAATGCTTTTGTTTGATGATGATTCTCACCAGGGATTTAGGAAATCGTATTCACCAAACTTATTATATGCTTAACTAATTATAAACTAATTATTCTTATGAGTTATGTTTACAATGATTTTTCGACATAATCGTTATTAAATATTAATTATTGTAAAATTAAATCATCAAAAAGTTTAACCAAAAAAATGTTTAAAAGAGCACATTTTCTAATAGGCGAACAAATAGCTGATGCGCTGCTTAGAGAGTTTCAGTTGCATAATGGAACATAACTTCTTGTACCAAATGAAATCCCAGCGAGGATTCCAATGATTTTTATTCCTCTAGTGAAGACAGAAAAAGGTTGACAATCATGAAGCGCTTTCATTGCGATTGATCGCATTTTAGACTTATTTTGTGATACATCGCCACTTTGGTTCGGTAGCAATCGTTATATATTCTTCATCTTAATCTAAACTTTTGTAACTTTGGAGTCATTTCGTTCTCCTCTTCATTCATTCATTCATTGATTCATTTTTTGTTCAATTCTTTATCAGCAAAAATGTCTTCAAACACGTGACATTCTTTCATTTGAACTCAATGTTCATATTTATCTCTATTGATACAACTCTTCAAATTCAGCTTTTTTAGCACTATTTAGTTCTGGGACTCATCTAATAATATTTCTCTACTCCTCTGTCTGTTTGTCTCTCTTTCTCTCTTCTCATCTCTTTTCTCATACTTTTCGAGTCTGACTTTAATGCTTCTCATATTTTGAGGGCCGGAGGGGATTAAGATAGTGACGACAGTGAACACTATTAACACTATTGGGATACATACTCATATTGAATACTCTGTTCATATTAGATGGAAAACAGCAAAGTTGCTGACATGTCCACAGCTACAAACTTTAATCCTCGATCTGAGCTTTTGGAGAATGGATTCCATGCTCTCAGAAAATAGATTCTTTAGAGTTCACACCAGTTTTCTTAAAATGATTAATGATTTTTTATAAAGTTTGTAAACTTTTTTATATTATTATTGATAACAAGTCAAGTTATATCAAATTATTTTATTTATCATTTTGTAACTGAATTTTTTTAAATTGTGTCCTTTGTTAGAAATAAAAAATACTGCAATTATTATATATTTAGTTCTTTTCATATAATAATTTGGTCGACTTATTGTAGAAAGATTTTAGTCTTTTCTTTGATTTGGGCCTCTTTTTAAAAGTGGTTAGAAATTGCTTTGACGTTAAAGAGCTGAGAGATTTTCAATTGTAGAGTTAAGTTCAGGTTATCTTTTAAATATCTGCACCAAAAAGATTAAGAATTGGTTTGCTTTTGAAGTGAGTCGTTTCCACTCGAACCTAGAGTTTGGCATTTATTTCTAAGATTCAATGATGTTCTCACAGTACAAAAGAGTGCACCAAAATTTTATAGCCAAACAGTTAAGTGGTATTTATGGTGATATTTATGGTGATATTTATGATGATGCACTGATTTGAAAAATTCTTTATACAATATTGAAGTGGAAGTACTTTTTATGGTGTCTTTACTTTTAAGGGAAACATTTCTTTATGAGTTGCTTTACTTATGTCTTATACACCATTTCCCGAAAATATTGTTAAAAATACTCCCCAGCGAGAGGTTTGAGTAGAAAATAGCAAATATATTGCCATATATTTTTGCAATTCTTAAATCGATATCGCGTTCGAATACAGTCCAGTTTTATTATTTATTAGATTTTCATTTATTCTGCTTCACACTCTATTTAAACGGAAAATATATTTGTTTCTTAAAACTGAATTTTCAAAATTCGGATATTTATTGATATATTTTTCTTTATTTTATTCAATAAACGATTTGCACTAACCTTCAAGTTTGCACTAATCTTGAGTTATTTAATATCTTTTGAATTGAAACTTTTCAGGATATTGTTTCATGAATTTACAGTTGTCTTTACAATTCACCAAATTTTCAGTTTAAATCACTATTACTTTGATGAGCTCTAAATGATTGTTTATCTACCTCTATATTTTCCCTATTCCTAAATACCTCTCTAGCGTTAGGCACTAAAATGCATAATTTATTCCCCATTGTATCCCATTTTTGCCACAAATCTCTCTTTTTGTTGTCAATAACATAAAGCTTCGTTATAGTCGAACAGTTTTCTTGCGTGAACTCAAGTTTTTGGTCAGCATTAGATAAGATTGATTACAAATCAATAATAATTCAATTGGTTTTGGCACATTTGGTCTTTCTATCAAAATAGAGCTAAAACTTGATTTAACTTAAACTTTTCAAATTGCTTTCTCTTATTTTCTGTATCAGCTTATTTCTAGTTTTTTTTTGAGACAAATTAATTCCATATATTAAGTTGATTTCCTCCACTGCTCGTTTTGTTTGTTTGAGAGCAAAACTTCAAAAAATGACAAAACGATTGCAATAAAGATCAAACTTATTGAATATGGTTTTCTTCTCTATTACAGTATATTTTGTTGTTTCATATATTGGAACTCTTTTGAAGTTTATTTAATATTTTATTTTATACTTTTGAGAATATAAACCGTTACAAAGAGGCGTCACACCCCATAAAACGTGAAGAGCCAATGTTGGGGGTATGCAAATGTCCCGTTCACTGAATAACGGCTTCGAGTTTGGTCTTGCTCTGGGATCGATAGCGCAATTGATTGAGCTTTTATATTCTGATTTAATTTTCTCAATTATTTGGATTCAAACATATTATTCCAGAATAAATCTGAGAGATATTAATTTTGATGAATAATACAAAAATTTCATTAATTATTGTATTATAATTGCCATTAATGATAATAGTTTCCCAATAATCCAGTGAAGCGATAAATTATAGTTCGATTATTTGTGAAAAATTTGATAAAAATTTTTCGCTGATATCGAAATCTACTGATGGATTCCTTTCGCTTCTTTACGCAATTTTCCTCTCTTTACTCGCTTACGCACTGTTTCATTTTGTGTTTTATTTCACTTGTATTTTTGGAGCACTTTCTAAGAAAAATACTAGAATTAATTTCGCGTTAACTGTAAGAATATAAGAGTAAATCCAGTGGTGGACTATTTGAAAACTGATCGATGATTTTAAACTCGTAACGAGAAATTCTTTGCGCGTTTTTTCTCTGTTTCTTTTTAATTTGTGAACCATTAAACAGTTCACAAGAAAAAATGGTCTCTAATTCATTTTCAATCGTTTAATCCATTATCTGTTGGATCGTTTGCTGATATGACCCAACTTTCGCATTTGCCATCACTGACGCCATGTTTTTAGCTCTCATGAGCTTTATTTTCCCCTTTAATTCGATTCATTCGCCTGGAAAAAGGCATTATCGACTGTATTGGAGCTGCCGATCAATTAAGTGAACACTATATACACTATTCATTCTTTTTTCACTTGGGATCTCATCCATTATTGCCTTCTTCTAGTGAAAGACTATAAAGTTTGCAAAAATATTCTCATTTGAAATAAGAATTAATAGAACAAAGAAAAATTCTATGATATATTTCTCAATTAAATATATCTCTAACTTATCCTTAATAGCGCTTGCATTGTATTATATTATATATATTTCAGATTTTACTCTAAAAGACTTATATCTTATTCATGAAATTTTTTTATTTTCATTGCATTTTGAGGCCTTTTATATTAGTCTTTTGTAGTGTAGAGCATAAGCTCATTTTGCATGAGATTGAGCTTCATTTTTTGTCAGCTTTTGATCTTATTTTTAAAGTAATTTAATTAAACTTAACTTTGATTAAAAAATCTTTAATTCAAAAGGTTTCTACGATTACAGTGCGCTTTATAATGATTTTATCTTTTATTTAAGTTTCATAAAAGAACTTTTAAACGATTCAGAAATCATTAAAGATTTAATTAATAGTTTATTACTCTTAAGTTATTAAGTTTTAGTTGAGAATTCATAATATACTAATACAGTATTAGTATTATTATTAAAAACAAAACTTTATAAATAAAATATGACATACAGAGTATAGCAGTGGTAAACCTTCTATATCATTCTTTTCAGATTCTTGAGCTAAATTGAAATAGTGAGCAAAATCTTCAAATTTTAATTTATTTTACACATTGGAATGAGTTCAACTCAAACTCGAGCTTAGCTTATGCTCTACACTAGTTTGATATGTTGGAAAAGGATTTATTTATTTCGTATATTTATTTGTTTTTCAGACAAAACGACTTTAAACTTTTATATCGTTATAAGTTATGTTACTAAAGAAAGGGAACGAAAATCGAAATTTCATTCTATTTAATAATTTTATATTAAAACAAAAGTTATTAACTTATTCTGTAGGATATTTTTCAACTTTAAGCCTTACTATACTATAGTAAGTAGTGCTATTATACTATAATAGTATATCAAAGCTTGCTTTTCTATACCCTG
>JAQGAM010000103.1:0-17605 GCA_034697665.1 Nanhermannia comitalis
GTCGAAACTCATGAATATTATTGTTTGGGTTTAAGTTGATTTCTGGTTCGTCTTCATATTCAATATCTTTGTTTAACTGATGCTCGACTTCATGTGGATGTTGAGCTTCATTTGTATCTAAAATAATAAGAAAAAATTTACAATTATTTGACAATTTATATGCCTTTCGTTAACTTAAATCATTTTTAATCATTTCGTTACTCAATATCAACATTTAGTAATAAGTTTTGCATACCTTGAACTCTGAAATTATGGGCGGATTCAATGTTTTGAATATCTGGTCCCAATTGATATTCATATCTATCAAAAGGATTATTTGTTTGTTTTAGTTCTGGACTGTTTTGCAATTTCTCACTATCGTATTCATAGTGCGAACTTTGTTTGTCTGTAATTTCTTCCTTTTGGTTTGAATTTGAATATCTATTTTGTTCATCTGCTTTCGAACCGTCGACATAAACAACTTTGACATCTGATTGCTGTGAAATATCTGATTGATGTGAAATGGGTTTCGATTCTACGAGCTGTGGCCCATTCTCTCCGTGAACTATAAACACTTGAATTTGTGGTTTTTCCACACTCTGAGCCGTTTTAGTTCTTTGCAAATCAATTGGTTTGTTAGTCGCAACGCTTTGATCCAAGTTTTCATTTGTTACAAATTTATCATCAATTGGAGACGATGTAACCTTTTTAGGTTTTTTAGTAGTTGTTCGTCGTAGTGATGGTCTCAGTCTTTCATTATTTCTAATTTTATGGGTAGAACTTTGTATTATCACTGATTGAGTTGTTGGAGAGGCTGTGGATGTAGTGTAAGAATCAGTTTCTGTAGTGGTTTGAATGCTAGAACTTGCAATCGTTGTTGATTCAGACTTTTGGTTATACTGAGAATCTGTTGTTCTTTCAGTTGTTGAACTTGTATAATAATCGTACCAATGATTTGAAGTCAAATTAGATGATAAAAACTGTGGCTGAAAGCTATGAGACGGCTGATGGCTTTGTGAAGGTTGATATGAATAACTGGATGGTATTGGATAGTACTGATAGGGAGAAGGATATGGCGTTTGGTTAGGAATCTGTGGATATGCGGACGGATAGAAAGGATTAGCGGCTGGATATGAAGGCAACTGATGATACCACGGCATCCCGAACGGCAGTGATGGATATGAATAGTTATGTATATTATTATATCCATTATATACTGGAATGTGTTCTAATATTGCAGAGTTTTGTGTTGGCGTAACTTTTTGTTGAGATGAATCAATTGAAGTTAAAGTAGTCGTTTCCAAGTTTTCTAATCGACCTGTAAATTGTTGACTCCATTGGTTTTGAGACATCATTTGTTGGAGTGAATCATAAAAAGGCGAAATTTCAGGTGTTTGTGGTTTCTGAGTAGTAGTCGTTATTGGAATTGTTTGTTGAGTAACAGATATTAGTGGTTTGGAAGTTGTGGGCATTTCTGCTCTTTGTGTTGAATAACTATTATATTCGTTTCTTATGTTGTGATCGAAGTGAGATATCTCGTATGGCAGAGGCGGCGATTCCATCCATTCTTCTCTAACTTTTTGGACAATCGTTTGAATCACATCAGACTTTGGACGCGGAATCTCTAACTTAATGATAACTGGCGGTTGTGTCACATTAAACGTGACTTCATTAGATTTTACAGATTTATAAACCAATGGTTGTACCGGTTTTTGAGTGCTTTGAGAATTGCTTTTTGGCACAAGAGCTACGAGTGTTTTCGAGTTTTCAGTCTCTAAGTTATAAAGTTTTCCATCAGTTTTCTTGAATATTTCGTGAAGTGATGTCGAACTATCGTTATTTTGATTCATTAAGTGCTGTTCATTGTTCAACATTAACATAATATATTCATCATTTAGTTCTGAAGGATTTACATCAGATGATGAAAAAACTACTCGAGGTCTCGGTGTTGTCGTCTTCAATACAAACATTTCATTATTATTATTATTTGGATTTATTTGATAAGAAACTGTTGAAATTCTAGTATTAGACAAACCGTCCGGAAATAGTTTTGGGTACTCTTTTGTAAGCCTTTCAAAATTAGAGTATTTTGGTGATTCTGGATATTCATCGGGTACGGGTATTATCAACAGTTGAGATTTTCCCGATTCGTTAGGATTGTAATTGTGTTTGAAATTTGTCGAACTTTTTGTCGAACTCTTTTGGTTATTCATAAGAGGAATTTGTGATGATATGATTCTATCTGTATAACTGTCATAATTAAGTCTTTGATTTGGCTGATAATAACTTGTAAACTGTTGGTTAATAGTTGCTGAAGCGTCCAAAAGGTCCAAAACATTCTTATGACTGGTTTGTGGATGTTCTTTAGTTTTTGGTTCATTCGATTCATTTGTGTCGAAAAATCGATTTCTGTTTCGTATATCATTCAAATCAGTTTGTTTGTAGTTTAGACTCGAAGGCAAACCACTATTTGATGTTAATTTTGCTGAATTCGATTGATTTGGTGCACGTGTTCTTTCTTTCTGTTGTGGGAATTCTGTTTGCTCTTCATTTTGAGCCTTCAATAAAATTGGTTTATTTGTAGTTTTCGTGGATTCAAAGCCTTGAATATTTGGCCAATAAAGAAGTGATTGTGGTTTTGATGTAACAAAATAATGCGATTCATGCAATTGAGGCCACGTTTCCTGTTGTTGCAGAGGTGTCTGCAGAGGTGTCTGCTGTGGTCTTTGTTCAGATATATCTTGTTTCACTATTGGAACCGATTCTGGTGAATATTGTTGCGAATTAGGCTTTACTAAGCGTTGAGGATATTGTTTTTGTTCGGAATAATGTAAAATTGATTGCTGTTGTGTTAACTCTTTTTGTGTATCTTGTTGTTGTTTTTGTGGACTTTGTTTTTGCTGTGGATTTCTTTGTGAACTTTGTGGTTGACTTTGGAATGTTTGCGGAATTCGTTGCATCAGTTGTGGGCTTTGTTTATGACTCATTTGATTTGTTTGGTATTTCTCTATTTGTGGTATTTGTGGTATTTGTGTATTTCTCTGTTTATTAGTTTGCTCTCTAGAAAAAGACAGCTTTGTCTGTATCGGTTGATGCGGTTGAGACTGTTGTAACTTCTCTTCAGAATTTGTTTTCGAATTATGAATTTGTATTTCAGGTGATTTTTTTAATTGTTGCATATCTTTTGATAAGTAATATTGAAATTGTGCCTGTATTTGATCTGAAATTTGTTTTTGAGTTATTTTTGAATTCATGTTATTTTGTGCTGAATTAATGTTCAGTCCTTTTATATGAGAATCTTTGTGAGTATTTTCCAAATGAATTTGTGGTTCATATTGGGACTCACTTGCAGACAGAGAAAGTTGCAGCAAATCTAATGGATTAGAGTCTAATAATTTAGTGTCAACGTTATAAACAAGTGATTGTGTTAATGGCTTTTGATGCAAATGGTTGTTATTATTGTCCTTTTGATGAAAGTTAAATGTTTTAATTAATTTGGGGTCACTTTCTGTTGGATATTTTGATGGTTTTAATGTTGTTTTAGTTTCAATCTTAAGATTATCTAAATTTAATTCTTCGGGAGAAAAATATAAAACTTCTTTGTGTGAATCAATCCCTCCGAGATATCGCTGTTGTTGGTCTCTTATATTCGATTTTTTGTGTCCAGGAATCGATTGCAAAGATAGATGTGGCGGAAGATAATGAGACATTGGTATTTCTTCGATGGTTTCGATAATGAGTGGTTGAGCTGTCGGGAAATGAAATGCCGGCTTTGGGTGTGTTTTTTCTTTGTGAAAAATATTCAGTTTATTTAAAGTTTTTCTGTTATTTGTGTTCGACAAAGTTGTGGCCAATGGACGCCTCGATGTCTTCTGTGGAACTGTTGTCGTACTTTTAAATAATTGATTAGTAGTCTGTTTGACCTGATCTGAAGGCAACCCAAAGTGTTGTGGTCTTCTTTCTTCGGGTTTGTTCTTATTTTTGGCAGAAATTATTGGCACAGGTATTATGTCTTGTAATTTTTGAACAGTGCGTGTTATCGATGAAGTCAGAGAAGAATCTTTTTTCTGACCATTATTTGCAGAAAAATGAATACGATTTGGCTGTTGTTTATCTCTTATTGGTTTTGGTGTTGAGATTTGTTGTGTTTGCACTCGTTTTTTGCCCAAATTAGTTCTAAAATGCTGTGTTTCTGGTCTAATCTCAATGATAGGTATACTAATGTATTGATCTGATAAATGATAGGGCATTTTTAGTTTTGCAGTCTGTGCTGCTGACGCTCTTCTGTTGTTGTCATTGCTTTGGGAATTCACAGTCTGTTGTTTTCTTTGAAATTTTGGAATAAATTGATTGAAATGTGAAAGCCATCCACTGTCAGGTTTATCACCTCTCGATTCTAATTTTGAAAACCATAAGGATTTTAATTTATTTCCTAAATCTTCGACCCATTTAGTCATATATTGAGTTATTTTTCTTATTTTTGAAGTTTCCTTTCTATTGGACACAGAATGGCTGTATAGCAATGATTCGCTTTGATCTGTGTCTAAAAAGTCTGATCTCTCAAGAAATTTATCTTGAGCTGCGTCTAATTCTGCGATTTCAGGGTTTTGATTGAAAATTTGTGGCAAATCTTTGATTATGCGGTCTTCAGGGTTGATAGTTCCACACCCCCTCACAAGCCATTTCCAATTGCAAAGAAGTTTTTCTTCATCAAAAGCCAAATCGAAGGGACACTTAAACTCGTACGCCTGCAGATATCCTTTGCCAAAATCAGAGCAGTAATAAAAATATTCACAATTTTCTGCGTCTTGAAAGTAGCCATAACTCGGACACACGAATCTCTTTTTATTGACGGGAACTATTTCTCCAGAGCCAGCACATGGTGGTGACCACGAGGGCCAGTTGCAAATCTCATAGCGCTCATCAAACACTAATCCTAAGGGACAGCTGTATTGAAATCTCTCTACACTTTCATCATTTTGGTTAAATTTAATGCAACGGTAAAATTTGGAACAGTCTTCAGGATTTCTAATATATCCTGTTCGAGAGCATGACAACTGATTTGTTTCTGATCCATCGTTTATTATCTGCTCAATATTTCCATATTTTTCAATCACAGCCACAAATGAATTGTCGGCTAAATATTGACCGATTGAATGATCCGCTGAATTGATTGTATTGTTTGCTTTTTGATAATTGATATTATCGATTGGTTTTGTGAATACACTTCTCGCGCTTTGCAAAAGAGGATACGATCCAAAGCCACACTTTCCTGTTGGGTCGTCATCGTTAACACTCCAAAAGGCTATTCCTCCGACTTGTCTCAAAATTATATATTTAGCCTTAAAAACAATTAAAAATCGTTTAACTTATTTAAACTATAAATAATTTAATATGTTTTTATCCTTTTATATAAACAATTATTTAAACTAAACTTTTAAGACTAAGCATTGTGCAAAATATCATATCCTATTATAAATTGAATGACTATTTCAAAGATTTTATTTAAAGATAGTGCTGAACAATAAAAAAAAGTAAAATTGAGTTGTAATGAAGTTATTGTTTATAATAAATGACTCCTACAGTTAAGTTGAAACATACGAATAAAGTCTGCAGACATTTACTAAACACTCAATCATAAAGATTTATGAATGTCTTTGAGAGTTAAGAGTTATAAAGCTGTCAAATGTCTTTGTATTTACCTTTAGTTTAATACTAATTTCATCATCAAATCCAATCCATTTATCTTTATAGTAAATATAAGGCGCAGTTAAGTCTTTCTCTCGAACAAGAGTCCAGTTTGAATTGTCTCTTACGGTGCAAATCTATAATAAATTATGCATTACTTTATAAATAACTTACAAAAGTCAACAAACGTATTACCTTAGAATGAGATATTATAGCTTCTTCATAATTCCATGGAATAGCAGGCGAACCGGGAACTGTCAATGAGGTGTTCGATAATTTATATAGAGTTCCATGTGCTGGCACTCCAACTACAAGTTGGTCTTGAGGTAATCCCAGGGCAAGTACCAAATCTATCATTGAATCCTATATGTATAGAACATTTTGTGAGATATTCAATTAGTTATTCTTCTATTAAAACTCCGTTTTAGTATTTCTAATGCTTTATTAGCTTTTCCAGACCCTAACAAATAAATACGATATTCTATAATACTATAGTAGTTCTGATCAAAGAATAACAATAAACGGAACTAATTTTAATTTTTTTAAAGGTTAATACACATAAACTCTAAAATTGGTCTGTATTTTATTTGCCATTATCTTCCTCTGTCTCATATAGTATTTCAAGAGAGGAACTCAAGATGTAGTTTCTAATTAACGTGAAGGACAACATATTTAGCTTTTGCTTTGATTTTATTATATTTCTAACTTTAATTTTTATTGTTTGCCTATTTGTAGTCAGTTATGATTTAGAATTTATGCGACTTTTTAAATAATTTTTTGAAGATATGAATCTTTTCTCTGCAATCGAACATTTTTGTGTTTCAGTCAATTTAAGAATTTTAAATAGTTTCTAATTTTTTAACCGATTTGTATAATCTTTTTATTTGACTTTTAATTTTTATTTAATATTTTTTAAATTTTTGTTTAAATAATTTTATAACTAATTGAGAAAGAGTCTGAATATTGAAACGTGAGTTAAAATACTGCTATTGAATGATATATTTCTTTATTTATTTATTGAGTTCGATAAGGTCTTCAATTTATTATATTATAAAATAAATAACTTATATAATAAATGGTTTATACCAAGTGATAATCTTATGAGACGAAACTTGTTTAGTGTTAAATATTAGATTTGTTATTCATTTTCATCAAGTTTTGTAGTTTAAACTCTAAATCTATAGATCAAAAAATAGCATTCATCACAACCTGAAGCGCAATATATTATGACAAATACTACTTTAAAATTTTCTAAACAAGTTGTGAATACTTTGAGTTTATCAGACTGTTAGTGACTGTTAGCTCTGTTAGTAGTGATTCATTTTTAGAAACAATAAACTCGTTTTAGTTTTGCTATTTATCGAATTTCCTCAAATTCCTAAGTTTTTTACATTTATTAATTTTCTCGTTTCATCGAATGTAATAATATATCGTGTAATACAAGTATAATTAAATGCGAGATTGAGTGTTTGACACACACTTTTTCAAATTAATGTCCTTTTTATAGAAATTATTTCTAATAAAGAAATAAAAAAGAAGTTCAAGAAAAAAACTGACAGATATTTCTAATCTGTTTCTAAACTACTGATTCGCATTAATTGTTAATTGCAATTTAATTTATACGCTTATAAAAGTACAGCAAGTGTTTGTGCCCAATACTTAAGAATTTAATAGATATAAAAGGCCAACATCTAAATGACCAACAAATAAAAGACCAACAAATAAATGAAACTTAGATTATTTTTAGTTAATTTTCCAATCTTTTTGACAAAGAAATTACTGCTTTTTATATTTTATTTTTAAATTAAAAAATTTATTTAACATAATTAAAAGCTTATTATTATCTATTTAATAAGAATTTATTGATTTCATTTGATTATGTTAGGTTAGTGTAGGATAGGGTAGGTTAGGTTATGGAATGAAATCTATATGTTGTTTTTTATTTGTATAAATATTTCTTTTATTTTTTGGTCTTTTGTTTTTTGGTCTTTTATTTGTTGGTCTTTCGGAAGTAAATCATAAAATTAATGCAATTTCTTTCATTCAAAATATACTGAGATAAAGGATTAAATTCTTTACAAATAGTGTTTGAATAAATCTAAGCCATAAATATATTTGCGTGAATTATAAAACTAATTACCATATTCTCCATATCTGATATTCCGTGCACTCTTGAAGGATGTATTACTGTCTTTCCTTGAGTGTCAAAATTAAAAGCCGGAAGATTTACAAAATTGACAAATCTTTAAATGGAAATAAGTTGTTCAGAAACTGTAAACCAAATAAATCAGTTATATTGATATCTGTAATACCTGTAAATTTCTGAAAAGTCATAATAATCTGCTAAATCTCGAGGAAATTTAGATGTTGTAATAGTTAATAAATAAGGGATGTCTTCTGATGTCTTATTTGGTGGATTCAATTCATTGTGTAATATCTGTGAGACAATAAGAGTGCAAAAGATGTAATTATGAGCGCATTCGTAGTCTTAATATAGTATAATGTTTTAAAATATAAAATATATTTACATGAATTTAATATAAAATACATAAATAAACTCACACTAAGAACTGAAATTAATGTTTCACGTTTTGAGATTTGTTTTTGTGCTTCTTTAAAGTATTCCCACTCGAGATTCACACCTGAAAGTCCGTGTCGAGTAATAAAGTCACGAACACGTCTCGCAAACTTTGTTCTGACTGTTAAAGCCGTTATATTTCTTTTTACCGTTTCATCCAATGAGAACTGATTGTTACTCGGCCTCAAAGATACTAATATTTGTAGGTTAGGATTGTGTTTCTTGAGGGCAGCGAGAAATTTGAGGTCTCCTATCGTGTTATGAGAGCAATATTTAGTAAAACTTTTTTGTTAAGTGAGGCAGAAATTAACCCCAAACATAATACTCTTTACAATGCATTTCAATTACTTAGATTTTAATATATTTAACCAAACAGTAATCTTATATTAATGTTTACTTTGATATCTCAGTTGAACCATTGGTATGGAATCTAAAATATAATTAGATTTTAACCTCAAACTGATCAGACTGTACGCTAGTCAGTACTCGTAAATTGTACACTACATGTATTGCATACTTTTTAATAAACTTAACGGTATTTTAAACAGATTAGGCATTGGTTATAAGCATTAGAAACCAATCGCAATCAATTAATTCGAAAGTTTATCTTAATGTTCATTTGTGATCGTTTTTCAATAATTAAACTCAGGTTTTCTCACATTAATGTTATTTTTTGTAAATTTACTTCAGTCAATATTAAGAACCTCAGTTAGTACTGTATTTAGTTGTTCCGCAACATTAAAACTAGCCTCAGGACAAGGATACACCTGAGTTACAATTTGTCGTCCAATTGTGATTCACTTCACAATATATATGTTTTAGTGTTTAGTAAACAAACTTTAAATAATAAGTCATTATGTGATATAAGCAAATAAAATACTTGTGGAATAATTTTTTTAAATGTTACATCTTATCTAAAGTATAAACCTTAATCTTAATCTAGATTATAGCTTAATATACTATAGGAATAACTTGTAAAATATTCATTTCTTCAAAATCTAGTGAAACATATTTATATTAGAAATATCTATCAATAACACCTCAAACGATTCTTCGAGAGTATATTTAAAGATAAGTATTCAATGCAACCCTGATTTCAAATTTTGATCGAAATCGTATTTATAATATAACTCAAAGTTAATAATTTTCTTTAGGCGTTATTTTTTTAATAAGCTTATAGATATTAATGAGCATTAAATATGATTACAAAATTACAGTAATTAAATGGTGTTTATTAATGCAAAATTTTGTTCTATTTTATTGCAATAGCATTCATATAAATGTCTTACAATCTATTTTAGCCAAAACTTTTGGTATGGATTAAAAAAGATTGAGACTTCGATGGCATAAAAAATTTCAATTATACAAATTAAATATTAATTGAAGAATTCTGTCATTCAATTATAAATGCAATTTGTAATTCATATTCAATTAAAAGGTGCGCTTTTGTAAAAATATATTAATTTCTAAAAAATAGCGCAAAAATTTAAAGAATAGAATTAAAGATTTTTCATGAGACTGTCTTAAGTCTGGTTTTCTTTAGGTTTTAAGTGAAAACCAGTTTGAATATAACACCAAATTATATAATGATTGATTCTGATTATATGAAAGGATTGGGCGACAGTTTCTGTGTCTAAAATAATATTAATTATGCTATACTCGTCACCGCTTAGCCTTAATAAGTGTATGATACGACCTACAGGTATGGGTATACGGGACATGATTATAATATTTGCCTCAATTGACCTCAACACTGAATTTTATTACAATAACAAAATTTAAATAATTTACCTGTCGCTGCCTTGTTAACCAACAAAAATTAATAATTAATTAGTAATCTATTTTAGATCTATATTAGATGTTGAAAAACCAGAATTTTTTGATAAACTATAGGAAGGAATGTCACGATTCAAAGTAATGTTTGGAGTAAAGTAAAGTACTGTACTGTATAGCATACAGTATGCAATCCTAATGCATTGTCTATTGAGCTGACAAAAGTTGCGATTCATTTAATGATCATTTATATGATTTTGAATCCGCAAACTATGAAAACAAAAGCATACCTTTCTTTCCTGCAATGAAAGCGAAATTTTCTCTGACAGCAACATATGAGTAAATAACATGAGTGCAGAGACACGGGTCCAAATCGTAAGGTCGGAATTCGTCTTCTACTCGATAAAAACAAACAATTCTTTTTTTCGGAAGTTGCCATTCATCGCATTTGGGAGCATAGTCTGCAATTATTTACACAAACGATTTAGTTAAATAAGTAATCGTTGATCTCTTTCTTTATTCATAGCATAATACATATATAAATCACTGGAATAACAACATTACAATATTTGAATTATTTATTTAAGATAATTATATCTTTAACTTAGACTAAATATATATCATAAGCGTTGTAATAACATAACAGAAATATTTTAATAGAATTACTTATTAAGTTTTGTTGTCTTGTGTATTGAGCGGTTTAATCGCTTTATAATTTACTGAAATCTATTCACAAATCCGGTAATTATAAAGTTAAACGCATTCAAAGTTATATAAATTTATAATTTTGAATACAAACTTATATTTGGGTCAAAACTATAGATTTATTTTAGATGTGCATTAAATTTGTTGATTGTTATAGTAGTTAAGTGTTGCCGATTCCTCCTTTTGGCCCATTTATTAAATACAGAATAAGTATATGTTAGGACTCAATTTTATGAATGGTTAGAACTGAAACGAAAGAATGAAACTAACAATAAATTTTATGATTGTTCATCATTCGAGTCTCATTCGTTCTGTTTAACAATACTTATTGATGAGCCCAAAGGATACCACTCTATATACAATTTAAAATAATGGATTCTCAACTTTATTTTGCGAACTTTAGGTATAATGTAATTTCTCTTCTTTTAAAGAGCAATTACTCCAAATACAGCATCTTTTTAAACATTATTCTTAAAACTTCTCATTTTCGCAAAATTCCATTTGAAATTGTGTTAAACCTACTTAGATGTGAATGAAGAGATGCCCTTTAATTAAAGTTTCAACATTTTATTCAAGGCTTTCAAAATAATTGATATTATCGTATTAAAGGATCAATAAAATTATTCCGAGTAATTCTACGGTGTCCATAGTTTGAATTTTTAATAAACACAAATGACAGTTAAATGACATTTCTAATAGAAGTAGTTGTGATCAAGACTTCAGACATTCCCAACTTTTTTTAAAATTTCAATATACTGTGGCATTGCGTTTGTCGACAAGATATCGCTTATCAGATAATTTCTTTAGATAACATCTAAATGAGAAAACTTAAGTAATTGTGCGAATAACTATTTGGTAGTTTAATAAACTCCATTTCAACACTCGAGTCATTTGTGTTTTGAACTGTTTTATAAATACTTACTTTAATATTATCGGTAATTCTAATTAATCTCATATTTTTGTGCATTCAATTTTTGTTTTGGTTAAAAAAGAATATTTTAAAAGAATTTTTCCATTTCTTGGATTTAGTTTTGATAACTGACTAGAATATTACGAACCTTATATACTATGTACTGTACGATTATAACAGGTATCATTATGAATCCAAAATATCATTATAGAACTAGTTATTACTTGTTTGTCTCCAAAACTTGATTTACAAGTTCATCAAAAACTACTATTTTTCATTTCACATTTCAAGCCTTAATTTCTATCAATAAAAGTTTGGTTTCTTTACAAGTTAATTGTTTTAATTGTTAGATATAAATAAAAAATATTTTAAATTTGAAATTTTCAAAACAAACATCAATTTTTATATTGAACTTTCACTAACTTGTGAACATTCAATATTAAAATGTTTGAAAACTACAGTAAATTACATTTTTAGATATTTTACGTTTAAATGCAAAAATCGATTAGAGTTTATAGTTTAAAATGAATTAAATCTATCATAAAATTTAATAGTATTATATTTTATTTTTACTTATATTAAACTCTTAACATAGATAATAAATACAATTACACTTCACCTTAATTAATAAGACCTCTAATAAGTGTTCGGAAAAACATCCGTGTGTTATAAATAGGTTGGATTAATAATATTTAAGAGTTTTGTAATAAAATTTCATAAAATTTAATTGGTTTTTAAAATAATTTTAATATTCAACAACTATTTATCGATATAATCAAAATAAATTATATCAATGGAATAGTTATCAAAATTGAATATAGATTTATTGATTAACCTGACTTTGATCTAATCTAAACCTGTATTAAAAAAGGCAAATGATTTTCACTGGATCTGCTCTAATATACTAAAAATAATCTATTTTTTCAAAATTATTATTTTAGCTCAAAGAAAAAAAGGATATTAGACCTCAAATTAACTGTCATTTTAGTTGAATTCAAACCACTTTATATGACACCTCTCATAACTTATAATTCTAAAGGCATTTATTGATAACTATTATAATTTTTTATGTATCAAAAACCATATTATTTATATTAATTGTAATTAATAAGCGCCTTAAATAAAGCCAATATCTTGGATAAAATATTGATAACTGAAAATTGAATATTTAAATAAGATTTAGTTCTATTTTATTTTTTGTATTACAATCAAATTTTATTATAATAAATGTGATACTGAAATACTTTTGATTTAAAAAATACCAATTGTTTTGATCGGTTTTGATAAACGGATCTTTATATGGGAAATAATTCTGTTAAACTGATATGAAATTACTTAATATCAGTATTTTACATGACATTCAAAAGATAGTCGATAGAGGTATGAATACCGGTACTTGTAATGATTGTAATACTTGGTCTATAACTAATGCCATTCAATCGATTACTTTTTGAGATTATAATGTTTTATGACTCTGTTATAACTAAATGACTGACATTGAATATCTAACTATATCAGGGACTTATTTTTAAAAAATGTGTATTCCCTATACTCTCATAAGAGATTAAATATAGATCTCATCTGAAGACATTGCACACTTGCGATAGTAATGAACTTAGATATCAATTAACTTAATTTAATTAATTCGCTTTTAATATCAAATAACTTTATCTTTTGCATTAATTGAATAACTTTAACGAGTTGTGGTAGAAATTGATTCAAATAATATTAATTCAAATCAAGAAATTTAATCAGTATTTTAACCTAATTTGTGGGAAAAAGAATTTTCCTTAAAAATGACTGTTAAAATTCTTTATGAATGGATCTGTTTTTATATTTTACATGTTTACCAAAATTATAAATGTAGTAATAAATTCTTGAATAACTCCTTATAGACTTAGAGATTTAGAATAATGTATTTAAAAAATGATTGGAACCTAATAGCACGTGCGTTGTAAACAAATATATTTAAAAACTCATATTTCAAAATTATAAATCCTGTTTACCTAAACAGGAATTTTTACCTTAAGAATAAACAAACTGGATTATAATTTTAAAACCTATTTTTTAGGTATATTACGTATGCTCACAACGCACGTGCCATTAGGTCAAAATCTAAGAATTTTCATACATTATTTGAAATGACTTTTTGTATAATTTATTAAAATTCCATTTCATTATCTTAAGCCTATTAGTGGTTATTTAAGAATAATTCTTTCATTAAGATTTTAAGAATATTAAACACAATTATTAATGATTGGATTTATAATTAAGGGATTCTCTTAATTATGATGATCAAAGTGCTACTGCAATAATTTTGGAATAATAATAATAATAATTAACTTAAGAGAATCCTGGAATAATTTTAGAACATTATATTTTAAAATACATCAACTCTTTCTAAAGTAAAATAGTATAAGAGTTTGAAATGATTTATTCTCTTAAATAATCTTTGGAATCAGTAAAACTATTTCAAGAATTCAATCTGTACTGAAGTTTATAAACAAACACTGCACTTATTTTCTATATGTGTTCAAATAGGTATTCAAATGTTAGACCAAGTTTTTTGAAATAATATACATTTAAAAAAGATATTTTCATATCATGAAGTAATAAATGGCAAAATTCATGAACTGATACGATGTCTAATTAGTTCATATACAGTAAGCTTATTGATCTTGAAATCTGATAGAAAACAGATAATACCTGTATATTCTCAATGCCCTCAGTCTTTAAATAAGTTAAAATCAATTATCTTTATAAGAAAGGTGTGATTGAATGACTTACCGCTTTTCTGTTCACCGTTAGATGCATCAAAATTTTGAGCACTTTGAGAAAATAATAACTTTACACAAAGTGATAATAGTATTATTTGCAAAGTTTTTCTCAATTCCATGTTTAACAATCAATACAAAACTTTTCTTTAAGTATATATAAAACTCACGACAAACTTATTTTAAAGTGTGCGAGAGATGTCAAGAATTATTAACAGATAGTCAGCAAAATTTCAAATTCATTTTTAATTCATTATATTTAGTCGAAAAACATAATGAATAGTAAGTTAAAAGTTGTTAAACTGAACGATGAATTGGAAAACAAATAAAATATGAGTTTTTGTTAGAATGTAAATCCGCAGCTAAAGTATTAGTAATCCTCTAAAAAATAGAATGTGCATAGGATAGAAACAAGAATATAATAACATTTGACTTCTACAAACAGGAATCATAGAACTTGATTAAATTTTTGTTTTGCAAGATTATATTCCTCTTTAAGGTCAGTTATGTGAGTCATGTGATGAACCTTTCATACCCGAAAGCAAATAACAGTGCCCTCGTCTCGTATACAGTAATCAACAATTCAAAGCCGGTCCTCAAGATATCCCCCTTTTGAATGGCTCCCCATTAAGAACAAGATCACTATTAAGAGAAGACCAGTTTTGCTCTTTTGACAAAAAAGCTAAATATTTTTATGCAATTATCTTTCGTGTTATCTTTTTGTCTCCTTTTCTCAGAGGTAACTCCATTTCCAACATTTACAAGACTTACAAGTTATCCATCGATTTAAAATATAAATTACGGATTTTAAGCTTTAGACGCTTTAAACTCTTAATTTTTATTCTTTGGCATTGAAATCAAAATCTGAATGAGGAATACATAAAAGTATCGGGTCATGAGTTCAATCCTCAAAATTATCAATTATTACATAATTCTTAATTTTTCTTTTAAAAAATTTATTTTGTTATTATATTATATCAAATGGCAATAAACACTACTAAATATAAATTATGCAAAATATTGTTTTTTAAGTTAAACAAGTTTCCAAACAATTTGTATTTGACTCTTATATGTATAATAATTATAACGGAATTTAAAATTCTTATATAAAAGTTTATACTTATAATAATAGCAAAGAATCCAATTACAGCAAAACAGATTTGCAACTAATTTAGTTGTAAAATAAATTCTAAATTATTATAATCTCTTATTGAAAAATAGAGTTTAATGTCAATTCAAAATTTTGATTTATTTCTTCTTTTCATGATTTGGTTAACCCCTTCAGCAGTGGGTCTACAAAATGTTGTGTTGATTACTTTGTAATTTTAAAAAAAAATCTAATACAAAAGTTATAATATTATAAAATCGCTAAAATAGGGCACGAAATAGGAGTTTCATTAAAATATTATTATAATAATTAATACATTAAATTAATAGCAGTTCTTCAGAACATTGGTTTATGAATTTTTTCAAACAGACACTTAAACCTATAATTAATTAAAAATATACTTTAAATCATAAAAATTTAAATGTGAAACCTTTCAGTTTTAGTGAGCATTGGGTCAAAATTGTATAAAACTGTTATTAATAGAGTTTAGATTTTTTCATTTATGCAAAAAGTTATAATTAGATTGAAATACAGCAGTATTAGAATGTTCTGAATAATGCATTTTCTAATGACTTAAATAAGACTTTCTGATTGATTGATAAGCATTTAGTCTTAAACTTATGACAGACTCAAAGATATAAAAACTTAGTATTGGACTCAAAGTAACTTTAAATTATTTTTAAGACTTATCTCAAGCTCATTAAAATTAATTGTCCCTAAATTTAAGCCATGGATCGATTGGTTTATAAAATGTTTGTGAACTTATGTTACAGTAAAGTTAATTGAAGCTATTGATTGTGTCAATCAATTAAATACTATTATATTATGCATTACTAACATAATTATAAACTTTTTGCTTTTCAAAAACTAAATTCTGTCAAAATATGATTGATTTTTAGGATCTCATTCATTGCTAATTATGCTCTACTTTTAAACAGATTTACAATAATTATATGTTTTAAGGCTTATGTGTTTCTATTGGTTTACAATCAATTCATTTAATATACAATTGGATTTGATTTTAAGATTTATTATTAGATAAAACATAATTAATAGACAAATGTGAGGTTTGACTTAGAGATCAAAACTATTTTTGAGATAACAATTATAAGATTTGATGAGTTATAAGACTTTTACCTGTCATTAGTTTTACAAACTTTAGGCAACAATCCATTAGGTATTCATTTCTTTCGATTTATGCTATTATCAGATTATAATACAGTAATAGATAAGCTTTGAATTGCATTCACTTTAAGTTAAGCTATAATTTGAGCCTTGAGTTGAAGTCATGCGCACTTCACATATACGACATTTGCAGACCTTTTCGCAAATATATTGCAAATTATTTAATTTCAATTGAGTTTAAGGTAAGAAACATTTGAGTTTTCATTAAACAAATAAATTATTGACTTAATTACTTAAAACAATATGAACACAAACACAAAGTTATTTCGATATTAACACCAAATAAAATGATTAACAGCTGTACACAGAGACCGAGCGATGCCGTGTCCGCACTTCGGGAACTATCCCGTGGAATACAACCGAGCAATTCATGGCAATTACGACCCGGGAAGATATTATGGCAAAGGTATACACATATGACTCATGTCTTATAAAGTGATTCATTTGAATTGTTTGTATATAAGCCGACACTCCTTTCGGTGAAGTGAAGATCTCAGAGTTGGGCCAATGGTTCAATCGGCGCAATTGGCATCCCGTGGCCATTGTTCGGGCCATCAGTCGGGGGTACTATCGATATCAACACCGCTTTCTTTATCCGCTGTATTCGTCACCAATGGTTGGATACCATCAGAAGATTGTGTTGATTTGTATATTCTTCTATTGTATTCTTTACCCCAAAACTCTGCGTAAGTATTGATAGTAATGTAACTCAAGATGTGATTAATTAATTTGTGATCAATTGAATGACAGGACATCACAAGATGTATAAATACCACTGATAGCGCATTGTGGGCATTGCTCAACATTAGAGTAAACGCAGATTACAATAGAATGTATTTGTGATTCGCTATAATTATTGTTATGGCCATTACTTTAGTTCATATTATATCTGATTTAGATTTAAT
>JAQGAM010000104.1:0-17600 GCA_034697665.1 Nanhermannia comitalis
ACAGACAGACAGACAGACACAGACAGACACAGACAGACAGACAAAGAGAGGGCAGAGATAAAAAGACTGAACTATCATTAGTTTACCAAATGGTTTTGTCCGCTGTGAGCGACAATTTGGTTGTGTGCAATTGGGTGTCAAGAAAGTCACTGCTTTGTAAATTCTATTTGTGTGACTCTTCATATAAAAATACTTAGCAGTGGATTAGAATCAAATCAGTTTTAAGGAAAGAAAACATATCATGCAGTAGTACAGTAGTTATGCTCAAATGCCACCAAATGCTCGTTTTATGATCTCGTCTTTAAAAAAGCAATGAATCTTGAATTTTGTTGAGAGGGAATTCTAGTTATTTAAGTTCCAGTCTTTTTGAATTATGAGTTTAAATGCAATATTTGACAAAACCACAGAACAATATGAAATGTATTGAAATACATATTGATATATCTCTAATATTTGTTGTCTATTAATTTTAAAACTTGGTTTTAAACTTTAGATTTACTCCAACCAAATATTTTTTTAAGTGTTGTATTTAATACTTTTTGAACAAATGAAAATAAAATACTTGTGAGCTTTTAGAAATAATTTCTGCTATTTTTCGACCAAATCTGTTGATAAGAAAACTTTAAGAGCTGATAAGTGTTTTCGATGTTTTCAAAAAGAGTTCTTTGTTTTTTAAATTTTCTTAAATTAACTCAATTAAGATTAGATTAGATTAGATTAGAATTAGATTAGATTAGATTAAGATTAGATTTTGAAATGCTATCATATAATCTAAGAATATTTTCTAACATTTTGTGAGAATTTCGATTCTTATCAGCCCTTACAGAACAACTTTTGAGAATTTATAACATATTATATGTTTACGAAAATCAGATAATAATTTGGTTAATATTAGTATAATATTAACAAAGAATCGCATATCGAATACAATAAAACTTGAATTAATTCATTTGGACCATTCATTAATCTATTTTTAAATACAATGTTTACACAGATAATCATTACATATAATCTTGAAATAAGTCTAGACAAGAGTCAGTGAAAAACGAGTCAAAACAATTTGAGCGGATCTTTGGCTGATTTAGTGAACAAAATATGAACTGATATTAATATTATAGGCAATGCATTCATATAAGAGATTGTATTTTAGATTTAAAATCATTTATTCGACAGCAAATTGTTTAGGAATATGACTAATATTTTAGAGTCATAAACCATTAACATCTAAGTCTGTGCAACTTTTACACCATTACACCATTACACGCAACCCTTAATGGTATTTTGATTGAGTCTGGCCTAACATCATCTTTTACATAGTGTTTGTAGAATATTATTCACTGTCTAACTCTCAATGTATAGCATTAAAGCAGTTGAACCTATTCTGTTATAGACACTAAAAACCTTATATAACGCAATATAAAGAACTAACTTTTCTTTATACAGATTCTTCGAACGATAACAATAATAAAATATCGCATAACCGAAAGGGATTGAACGCCAATAAAGGGGTTAAAAGAAAGAAAGACTCATCAATCAACTCATCATCAAAAGAAACTATTTCAACAAAATCAACATTAGAAACAGCAACAAATACTCCAAACAAGACATTCAAGAAAATAATTAATTCGAGTGCATGTAATGGCAATAGCATAGGGGACTCCACATCGTCGGGTGACTCGACCGGATCGGCCAACTGCGAAAATAATGGGGCGTCTGATTCGGGAACAACTATTAATGATAAGTCCAAGAAAAAGAAGGCCAGGACTACATTCACGGGTCGACAGATCTTTGAACTGGAAAAGCAATTTGAAATCAAGAAGTATTTGTCTTCCAGTGAAAGAGCGGAAATGGCTAAGCTTTTGAATGTTACTGAAACACAAGTAAGCGCTCAAACCTATCATTACTTTTGAATATATCAGTGATTAACAAATTCAATACAATATATGCATTCCATTCATTCAATATTCCAGAGATTAAAATAAAAGACAGCTAAAGATTTCTAATTATCATTTTTAGAAACTTTTGGTTTAAAATAATAATAAATATTTTATTGTTTTGATTTATAATTTTTGTTTAAAGTTCTTAGCTTTAGAATAACAGAATCGATACATATTTTTATATAAATTGTGGCCTATTTTAAACTAATACTCTACATATGAAAAAATAATGAGTTAACATCAATTTAATAGTTATTATTGAAGAATTGAATAATTACTGAAAACGAAATTAGTTTTACTTAATTTTGAAATTATTTTGTTATTTCAATTGAATGAGACAATGAATGCCGTAAATTAAGTTGAAAACAATATTAGAGCGACGAAAGTTAGACGAAGTGGTGATACAAGTGTAGAACGAGAAAAAGGGAAATAAGTTTCGTTGAGTTGGTTTCTTCGCAATATCTTTATTATTAGGCGCGTTGTTATCCATTCTAACAGTGACAATATCTTGTGTAACCTTTTCTCTATTTCTCTTTCATAGCATTCCTTTGTATTATATGTGGCTCTCTTTCATTTTTCTCTCATATGCTCTGCTTTAAGCGCAATATAGTCTCGTCTCTCATTTCTGAGATCTCTCCCTGAGTTCTCCCTTAAATTCTCTCTCATGAACATTGAGTTCAGTGTTGCCCTCATATTGTGCAATGCTCTGAATTGGTCTGTCTTACCAGAAGCAAATATCGATTTAGTGAGTGCACTGAAGAGCTCCTGTTGTGTTTAGATTGTAAG
Organism: Nanhermannia comitalis; assembly: GCA_034697665.1. Lineage (NCBI taxonomy): Eukaryota > Metazoa > Arthropoda > Arachnida > Sarcoptiformes > Nanhermanniidae > Nanhermannia > Nanhermannia comitalis. The sequence goes on from JAQGAM010000104.1 coordinate 2,724, forward strand.
CTTCTTTCTTCTCACTCTTGTGACTTACATTGCATTGAATGTTACTGACAGCAAACCAGGAGCTAAATGTTGTCGAGGTACCAAAATGTACTGTTTTATTCCTTCCCCCCTTTATATTCCCACTATTCGGTCCTATAAGACATATCATTTTTTCTTTATCTATTATTTGACTTGAATTTATTTTTTATTTTTCTATGTCTTAAAATTCGATACCAAGCATAAACTTTTTTGAAGAATCTTTTCTATCAAAAGATATTTATAATAAAGAGAAGAAGATATTAAAAAAGAAAGAAATTCACATTTATATAATATATACTTTATTATTATGTCATTTCACCAAACATTTAAATCTAAATTGAGCATAAACTGTAGCCTTTGGAAAAATACAATCGTAAACAGAACCAACTTTATTGTCTTAATTTGAGTTTTACATCACTTTCTATTAAACAGAAAACGCAAAACTATTTCTATTAAACGTTTTTTGGAGTTAAAAACTTTTAAGATGTCATAAATTTGTTAATTTTTCATTTCTTAATTTAAAGTTTAATTATAATGACGATGTGCTGGATCTGTATATAGTAATTATTAATTAGTTTAATATAAATATTATGTTATCATTGATTACCACTGATTCAAAGGAATGGTAACATTTGTTAAACTATCCAAATGATAATCGTTTATTTCTCTTTAGAAAAGGATTAGACTATTAGAGAAAATTGTGAGACAGTTACCCATAAAGCGAATTCGACTTAAAGAGTATCAGTAATCAATATAAGCTAACGTTATGTTCTGTGGCTTTTCCTTTTAGGTTTCGGCGCAGATACTACTGCTGGCACTTGAGTTGAAGCAAATGTTTCTTTTAGGCTTATAATGCTATTAAAAGAAGCTTCACTTTAACTTATTTTAGCCGATCCTATAAAAAATAATTGAATGTATGGTAAAGCAAATCCCAAATTTGAATGCAATGCACAGAAACAACTATTGTGTTTTAAATTTTATTCGACAAAATAAAATATGAATTTATTCTGGATCTCATCCTCTTATGCTTTTTTACTTATTTGTTTTCCCGTCTCAAATGCTTAAATAGTATACAACCTTAAAAAGTGTCTTTAAAACTGCACTACAACTGCAACTACTTTTTTTGTTGCTTTCGATTTCTTTCTCAGCCAAATACAAAATACTTTTTCTAATAGTGGCGTAGATTTGAGACATAAGTAAAATAGAATAGTATTTTGTAAAGTTCAATAATACTAAATGACACAATATATCTCGGCTCAGATAATATCACTTTAGTTTTGCTTTACTTTATTTATCCATTTGTTGTACCAAAACTTATATAATGATTGAGTTAGTGCTACGTCACCATACTTTTAACTTATTGTTTCCTTTCCTTTCACTTTTCCTTTTCTTCCATTAAATAAAAGAAAAAAGTTTTATAGCTTTATTTCAAAGCTCTTAGAAAATGTCGTATTTGTGATTTCTCTTTTGTTCTACTCTACATCACATTGAAGAAGACATGTAAATGTAAATCTGGTCACGCGATTGTCTTGCAAAATCATCCAAATGATACCTATGATAAAAAACTATCAAACCATCCAAACGATCAAATCGATGTAAACGATGCCACTCAAAAAAATATAACTGCTAACAATATGTTTCTCATTTCGTGATATAATATTGAATCTTATGTTATTGGCTTTGTTTATGATTTTATTTTTCTCAAAATAAAACAATAGATTTGCAAAATTAAGTTTTAGATATTGCGCTGTACTCTACAGGCTTTACCGCAAATATTCTGTACAGTAATAAAGAAATACTTAAAATTTTAAACCATATACAGTATATCTTAATTTGTTAGATAATAAATTTTTTCAATTTTTATCTTTTATTTCCCGAAATTTGTATGTAATAGTTTCGGATAATATCACTTAAACTTATAAATAATTTCTAATATATTTGAAAGTTAACAAAATAAATGTTTTAATGTCTTATAAGGAATAAGTAAGAATCTAGTTCATGACGACAACTTCTTAAAGGGCTTAAGAAAGAAGTTTTTAATACCTATTTATGTTAAAGTTATATTTTTGCTATTTTTAAAGATTAAAGCTCTTAAACCTTGAAAAGAATTTCAACATAACCGCTGATACATGAGTGTCCAGTTTTCTTATTGAGATTTTAAACACTTTTATATCTCGAAACTGCAAATATTCGATGTTTATATTTGATTAAATATTTGAAACTCAAACTCTGACATTCAGGCAAATGTAAACTTAAATCAATAACTAATTTGTTTATTTGAGATATAAAGAGTGAGTCAATGGAACTGTAGAGTTGGTATAATATAAGAACATAATTCATCACAATTTAGAGAATATTGAGTTCAAGACTGATCTCAAATTATGTATTTAATTAACTCAATAAAAAAAGGTTAACTCTTAAATATTAGTAAATTTAAAAACCATATAATTTATTCAAATTAAAAGCTTCAATTTGATACTAAGAGCGAAGACACCCCAAAACTTTATTCATAGAAACAATAGTTTTAAATGAGATTCAAACTTATGTCTATTTATTATTTATTTATTTGTAACAAAATATTGAATGACAATCAAACTATGTTTTAATAGTTATTTTTAGCTCAATGTTAACTCTGGTTAACAAATTTGTAGTTTTTTTTTATATTTTATAAATAATATTATTAGCATTACTGTAGTATTAGTTTGTTTTCAGATAATATTTTACTTTTTCATTATAATCAACAATATAGTTAAAAATAGATTCAAACGATTTCCTCAATAAATTTTAATTAAATTCTTTTTATTTACTTTCAATAAAATAGAGTATTGCACTCACTCATTATTATTTTGTCAAATTAAACTTTATTCTACTCTAAGTATCTCTCCATCTTCAATAAGGAAAGTACGTGATGTTAATTTGGCTTTAATAGTGGTTCTCATTGAATAATATATATATATATATATATGATTTTATTTAAATAGATAAATGTTTTAAGTAAGGATCTTAAGTAAATTAAAACGTTTTCACTTAAAACAAATGAGTGGTTGAGAATGGAAATAAAGTCCAATCTTTTATCTATTATTTTAGACCATTTTATTTGGATTTTAATACAGTATTATTGAATTCTTTACCAAATTCTTAGTAGAGATCGAATATTTTTAAAACAATTTATTTCGTTTTATTGAAACCTAATCTCAGAGTTTAACCTATTTTTAATTAAAGTCAATAAAATAATAATTAACATTATGATAGAAAAAATCGCACCGAACTATTATTTATTATATTGATGGCTATAATGACAACTTTGACCAATACTTGATATGATTGATACAATTTTTATGAACTAATTTTATGAAATGAAGCAGTTATAAGCTTTCAAACTGATCCTTAACTCATTTAACACACATTCCAACAAAACTTAAAAGTTGAAAACTAAACTTTAATTACTCGGCCTTAATATTTGTATAAATAATTGGTTTTCATTTAATTAATAAACTAAATATTCAGTGTTTGTAATCAAGTGAATTGAGAACTAAATTAGATTATATTAACTTTATTTATGTTGATTATATTGAATAATGTAATAATTGTTAACACAAACTATAATATGATTTTTTAATTTTTTTAGGTCAAGATTTGGTTTCAGGTGAGTTTAAGTGGGATTAAATCTTATTAACTTTTGTTCAAAAAGAAGAAGGAATTAATTTCTGACTGATGTCTATATATTGATAGAACCGAAGAACCAAATGGAAAAAACAAGACGGCATTTCTAATACAGAGGCAGCTGATTATAAAGTTGGCGGTGATAAGCGTCCTAAAGATCAGTCATCTAATAAAGGAAAAGCAAATAAATCAATGAAAAACAACAGCACTGGAAATAGTGGTGTTAAGCAGTCGTCTGCGCACAATCAGCCACAAACATCTTCTTGCAGTCAGACCAGTGAAGACACGGTTAGAAATATGAGTAACAATAGTAACAGCAGTTGCAACTCAACCATTAAAAATGATGTGAACGATCCGACGACAGCCACTACTAATAAATTGAACACCAATTATGATATTAACTTCAAGTCTGAAATTGATGAAAACGACTCAACAAGTCCTCGCTCTTTAAGAATTGCTGATCAGGAGAACGAAACCGATGCCGGAGAGGAGTTAATGTGTTTCGATGATGAAGACGATGAGGACGACGAATATGAAGATGAAGATGAGAACCAGCACGAGGTTGTAGGCGGTTGTGGTCGACAAACAGATATGGCATCAAATAACCAGAATTCCCCATCTGTTAGTGATGACAATAAAGCATTAACTGTTGACAACAGGCTCTATCGTATGGAAGCGTGTAATGAGAAGAGCGTTAACGTTATTGCTAAGAATCTCAGTTCTGATTCTCACTCTCTATGACAGATACTGACAAAACCAAAACCATATTCTCCAAAATCAAATGATTTAAAAGAAAGGCAAACGCCATAATTGCAGCTATCAATGTGTCTTAAGTGCTGCACAACTGCCTCTGCCTTACATACAATCATAATTCTCGTCCGTTAATTATCATTCATTAGAATTTGTACAGAATATTCACTAACAATTCTATCTTAAGTTTGCGCTCTTTTTCATAGGATAATAGTAATAAAGATCAGGCGCTCGTACAGTATGTTTAAACATAAATTATTTGATAAGAGAAATGTATTTTGATTTTCTTGTGATAGATATTAACTTTTATTTAGAGAGAGGGAAAGTGTGTGACGATTACTAACTATTATTCCAGTCCTATAAACGTCGCTAAACTCCACTATTTAACAGATATCCTCTCATTTAAATGAATATATTTTTATTTTGGCCCACTTTTTACAATAAACTTTTATTAGTGATGTATTATATAACTTATGTGAAAAGCACCAAAAATAAGCGCATTTTTGTCGCATTCAATTTGTGGAACTCTTAGAGAAAACATTAATTTAAGTCTTCACTGAAAGTCAGTTATGTGAATGTGCACTAAAACTTATATTTCAAACGAAGAATAAAGCGTTGTTTTATAATTATAATTCTTTAAAAGTAATGGTTAATCATTTTGAATGCATTAAACACACATCACATTACTCTTGGCTTCTCATGACATGTAAATCATGTAAATCTTACAGCAGTTTATCTTTCTTTCTATAACACATACAAAAGGCATTCAGTTTTAAACAGACTTTTGTATTATGTATTTAATTGTAGAAATTCATGAACAGTTGACCTCAAGTTGTAAATGTTATTTAATTGTATAATTTTACAGCCATTAAGAAAAAGCAAAACATTATCTCAAGCGCTAAATCGTGTTTTTTGAATGAGAAGAAGGCATTCATTCATTGCCAACAAGTGATTGTCAGTCAAAAGCCTTATTTTTGAGTTTAAGTGAAAAACAAGTTTTTATTGATTTTATGTTAATATTGTAAATGTGCTTAAAATATATTAGCAGTTAATTGGACTTAATTTATGTAATAATTGGATAATTAAATTGAACGAATGGTTATCTTTAGTTTGAAAAATACCTATTTTTCATATCAATTTTCTCAACTTTAACCTTTGTGCTAACCTTTACGCTAAATTGAATTGAATGCAGAACTTAATACTCTTGAAAACATATATCGAATAAAATTCTATACTTGTATCCAATGATACGATTGAGAAATTAGAGTAAGTTATAGACTGGCTATGGAGTGAACTGGGAGTGAGAACTGTCTGACTTATTGTTCATCAATAAACAGTTTGATAAATAGAAAGCAATTTGAAAAACAAGTTAAAGCTAAAGCTAATAACTTATATATAGAAAGCAATCAATTAATGCTTATAACTATTTAATGGTAAACAGAGTGAAGAGCTTTTTGTTTATAAAAGACTATTAATAACTGATTAATAATGTTATAACTGATACTTGTTTTGGAAAGTGATGCAGAACTAGATAACCATATCTTTCCATTTATTGATCCAATTGTAGTGAAACAATGGCAGAGCTATTCAAAGACTACAAAAGCTGACCTCACTATAAGTTAGAGTAAAAGTAGAGTACTATCAAGTATTTAAAAGTATATAAATATATATAGAAATTGTATATTTGAAGTTCTCGTAACGTTTAAATGTCTAAATGAAAGCCTATTCAGGTATAGAATTATTAATGATTTTGTGCTTCCTTTATATCATATCAATAACAATGAAATTTTAGAGATTTTGGCCATTAGTCAACTCAAAGGCAATTACAAGTATATTATATATTATTATCGATTATAATATAAATATTTATTATTATAATCAACTCTGTTATTAACCATTAATAATAACTTAAATTATATAAATTTAATATTAAAGGCAGAGTTATTTTAGAACCAAATTAATCATTAGTTTATTGCCATTAAAATGTGCCAAAAAATAATTATTAAATAAAATTATTTGTTCGACAAAAATAAAAGTAATTCCAAATAATTTACAATTTTTTGTTTTTTGCTGTTTTTTGGTTTCAATCAAATCAATAATTAAACTATTTTTTAAACTTAACTAAAATATAATTATGTTTTGTTATCAATGTTTGGATCAAATATTTGTGGATTAAGTGATGACTCCATGTCTTTGAGCGAGTTCTCAATGGTTTTTATTTTATTAAAACAATTCATTTCTTTCCTCAAAGAAGTGATTTGTTTGTTGTGATGAATAGCGAGTGCTTTAAGACATCCTCTAATGGTTCCCGACATATGTATTGTCTTCAAAATGCAGTCAAACTGTTGTACTCTTCGAATGAATGGCAATGCAGTCAATAGTATTGTATGACTGTCTCTGTTGGCAGAGAAGACACCACTTCTGGTATTGCTGTTAAACCTCTTGAGTCTAATGGTCTGTAATATTGATCCCAAACCGAAATCTCCATAAAGTGTTTCAACTGTTTCTCTCAAAGCAATGATTATATCTTTTTCAGTGATGGGAAGCTTTGCTATCGTTTTATTATTGGCTATAATTTCAAACACAATATAACGACGTTTTACGCGAACCATCGCTTCTCTCTATTGATAATAACAGTAATTAATTGAAACCAAAACCATTCAAATAAATCACTTTTTCATTTGTGTTTACAATTGTTTTGAATGAATTGTCGTAAACTTCACTTTCATTTGAAAGTATGTCTTCTTTATAAATATAAACATTGGATATTATTATAGATTATGAGATGATATCGCAGTCTATTGGCAGACAATTACACTAAAACCAAGTTTTTTAATGTTTTCTCGTTTAACCAATAGATAGCATAAGTTATTCTTTAATATTCTTTCAGAATTTCTATCTTCTGTTCAACGAATTACTTTTGAGAATTAATTCTTTAGATAAAGCACTTATTCAATAATGAAATAAACCAGAAATAGAAAGTAAAACATAAATATGCCTTTTGGTTAGGGGGAGACTAAATTCTAAAAATTATATTAAGCTCAATGTTGATTGAATAAGACATTTAATATGACATAATTTTAATAATTAATTATTTAAATTTAATGATAAATCAATTTAGATAGCATTTTCAAATCTTTGGTAGCTATAACTCCGTAGCCCACGACTCACTACGGTTGTGATAGAGCCAATAGCTTATAAATTTGATTGGATGCAATTTTTTTTATAAAAAGTCTTAACTTTTAAAAATTAGTCAAAAGAGTTAAAAAGGTATTTAATAAGAGTGACAGTAATGATTAGTGATGCCCACACTGGCCATCACTTTTTTTTGAGGCACTTAAGCCCGAGCGTCAGGTAAGTCACAGGGCTCATGAGTCGGAATGCTGTTTTGAATAAACTTTATTTATCTTATTTGAGCTTTCATTGTTTTCTAGGGTTAAGTCAGCGCAACATTTTGATAAAACAATCGATTTTCTTAATTGCAATTAAATTTAAACTCTTTATTTAGTGAAAAGCATAAAAATAATTTTTTTTGCGAATTTTTAATAATAATAAGCTCAAAATTTTTTTTGTGGCAATTTATCTTATTTTTTTTTTTAGAAAAACGATAAATTTACACTAGAGGTGGATATGAAAGTACAGACTCGAAATTTCATATTAAGAGATATTATGCGGAGAAATTGTTGACTAACAGCCAATTATTTATTTTAAAAAAAATATTAAAAAGATTAAGAATATTCTATTAAATTCCTCATTTATAATGACCATTGAGCCTTATTTATTTTTAAAACATATATATTTGTTGAAAAATGGTTGCCGAATTTGGCATATTTTTGTTACAGATTATCTACCGAATCGTAGGGCTTTTATTATTGCAAAATCCTAGGCCTGTCTATATATTAGTAAACTTATTATTAATAAATAAATAAAGTAAATAAATTATTACTAAATTTAAAGAACAAGTCTTTCAAAGAGAACTTCTTTAGGTTAATGGGTGATTCGATTCTTACTTCAAAATACTTCCATTCATTCTTCAAAAGTTTATTTTCCAATTCGTTAAAAATTTAGCCAAATTTGAACGAACTGTTAATTCTGTGAAACTGTAATATTTAACTTTTATTTAGCTGAAAAGTGAGAATTTAATTTATTTATAGGTTTAGATATCTTAATATCTCAGCTTTTCATTTAATATGATATTAATCAGAGTTTGCTTTCATATAATAGATTTCAAATAAATTATAGCGCAATGAAATTACATATTCTTTGAGTGCTTATTCAGTAATAATAAGGTTAATGCTTTCAATAATATTATATAAAAATCTCAACGAAACCTAAACGTCTTTCAAATGATGCATTCATTGCCTTTTCTTAAATTGACGGAAAAATATATAATAACTTTACAAACAATTATAATAATAATGTTTGACAATTGTAAAGTAAAGTTAAACTTTGAATTGTTATTTACGTTATTTAAAGTGCACTTTTAATGCAATCTTAAAGCCATTCATATAATTAATTCTTCTATTGAAAGCTTGACTCTAATAAATACAGTATGTTTTGTTAGGCTTTAGAAACTTTGATAAACCTAAGCATTTGGAACCCAAATAAGATGCTAATAATTTTATTTTTGAGTCAAAACATGAATTAACTTTTGATAATAAAGTCACGATATTTCTAGTGGTAATTCGATGTTATTTAAGGTAATTGATTATATGAGCAATAACTTGATTATTGAAAATTTTCTATTATTGTTATTATTCATGTTATTTGTCACGAGTTTATTAAGTTATTAAATTATTAGTTAGGTGTCAATATGAGGCCCTCTTTTTTGTCACGATAGGACAGATGCATAGAAGCTGTGGATCCGGTCAACAATTGCCGGTTCAGTCGAATGTGAACATAATGAAAAGTATCACTTTCTTCAATGGCCAGACAAGTGGCACTTGTTTAGTGGCTTTCTATGCAATGAATACTTTATGATTGGTATTTGCGCTCTTTCATTAACTGTGACGCGACTGAATCAGAAGAATGAAGAAGAAGACAAGGAGTCACTATCAATAAGAAGGAAATTGAAGAAAATGTATAAAATCATGAATACAATAGAAGTAATACTAATTTTAAGCTTATTTCCTTTCAATAAAGCGCAACAATCAATTTGAATCCATAACTTTTTTTAGCTGTAAACAAACTCATATTTCTTTTGCATTATTGTCCATATTTTGTTGGCTCTCTCGTCGACCACAAAGTTCCGCGTTATTGAGACCAAATTATATGTTTGACTTAATGTTAGAGAAGCTTTCAAATAAGTGCTGTCTATTAAAACTAATTAATACTCATATAACTTAATATGAAAGTCTTCTAATAGAATATCACTATAAATAATAAGCTATTGTATAGAGTAAGAGGAGTAAAAAAAAGTTGCATTAGTTCTTGTGTATAAAAAGTGTAATAATGTGCTGAATAAACCAATTTTTGAGGTACTGTTTGACTGTACTGTTGTTATTCTGCGAGATTGTGGACTGAATTATGGGAACTAAAACTGAAATGAATTTTGATTGCTTTAATGCAGTCTATATTGATACCAACCATCAAAGCGAAACATTTCATCAAAAAATGGTTAGTAATTATTTGAGAGACGCACACATTAGCTTAGATATTATACAGTGCATTCGTCAGCTCAACCAAGTTTAGTGTCGCCCACTTTTTTTATTGGCAATTCGACTCAATTGCAGCTTTAATTGCTATTATAGGACAAAATGCAATAAAACATTGATATAGTTGTTGGCCATAAGGTGACATCCAATTACCTGAGAACCAATAGAAATATTACACGCATTATAATTATTATTACGAGCAGACCATTGTGCTATTGTACTCATATTCTTGTTTATATACTTATCATCAAAGAGCCAATACTTTTTCGGTCATTACATTGTGGCTAAAATAGGTTTATAGCAAGACTACAGGCTGTAGTTTATAGTCTGCAAAATAGTTATTGTAAAGCATCCCAATAATAGAAACGATGCTCAACATAATAAAATATTTTTAAGCGTAGAAATGAACAGAGTCTTAATCTTTCTCATACTTATGCAAAAAATATCAGAGAAAGTAATGTTAAGTGTATTGTAAGTGACGAGTTGGCCGTTTCCACGACATTGCATTACAGAATAAGCAATCATTACCTCTAAGAATGAATTACACAAATCATAAAGAAATGAGTAGAAGTTAGTTGAAGTGCAAGTTTGGTATTTTGAATACAAGAAAGTGCTTAAAATCTTAGACATTTTAGACGACCACACACTTTGTTGAAAGCGCCGCGTATTCCCAACTAAATTACAAAGTAGTACTTCATATGTGTTGCAATTTTCTAACTTCAATTTGCCTAAAATGTATGTAATGTTGAACTCCGAAGCTGTATGTCTGAGGCCGTGTCGTTAGAATAGTTAATCTCAATGTCGATGACTGACATATTCCCAAAATAAAGTAATTTGACTCAATTAAGGTATTCTGAAACTAGTTATTTATTTATTACATTTGTTGAGCACTAACTTTCATCTTCTCTTAACTTAAAGCTATATAATACTAGACTTCACTTCAAAATTGGTTATTTGATTGATTCTCTCGGGAACGCAATTCAATTGTCATCTGGTTTGCGAAGATAGAGAGCCAACAGATAAGTCAATATATAAAAAACAAATATATTTTTTGAGTGAGAATTACATAAGTATACCACAGGAATGTGAGGCTCAATAATAAATGAGATGATATGGCAGATGAACAGCATCTAAATTAAAATGTATGTCATCGACAAATATACTTCAGAAGTTTAGTTGTCATTGCTTTAAAAAATGACATTCTGAAGGGTAAGAGCTTTTTCTTATCTTATTATTGAAGTGGCAAAAAGTATTTCTCAAGAGACAAACATTTCTCAAGCATTAGATCATATCATTGCTTACTTATTATGACAATTGAAGTAAATTAGTTTTAAAACAGTTTACAATCTAATAGAATGAGAAGAGTTGGCTATAGTGCTAGGCTTTATGACAGGCTTTTATGCTATCATTGATTTACACCAAAAATTTTTGTCACTTTGAATAAGAGTATAACGAAAGTGAAGTTATATTAGTATATGAAAAAGTTAGAAAAGTCTAACAATATCTGCGGCGGTAGAGCGTAAAGAAAGCAAACTCAGCTGTCGGTTCATATGGGATCAAAACGATAAGAATATTAGAAGACACTCAACATGAATAGATGTAGTCCTACTCTAGAAGGGATCTTCTTAAGAATGTCTCCTATTTATCTTATCTGACTCTTGTCTCTGTTTGAGAGAGTTGCCAAACATTCAGATATGACAGTTTCCTCTTCACTGTCAAACTATCATCATCTACAGTATAAACATCGCTCTATATTTGATCATTTGATCGCATCATTTTAGTTATTCGTTTAATTGTAACTATAAATACTGTGTTATAGCGAATACTTTTAACTAATATTTCTTTAGTACTGTATACATATGTGATTAAAAATTAATGCATTTCTACTATTATTAGCTTTAATAATCTATGGATTTATATTAAAAATTAATGATTTACAAACTCAAAATTTTTTTATATACCATAAATTGATGTAACTTTAAAATCTCGGGCGGGTCGGGAGGGCTAGATTTTTAAATTTTCGGGCTCAGGCAGATCGGGCCGCAGTATTTGATAATATGTTCACCTCTACTATGTATAACATCAAAGTTTTAAATTTAAATCTATTAATAACTTAGTTTATTCAGAGTTTTTTAACTTTATATAATATATCAGCTTATTTTGAACAATGCGTTTACAGTATATATAATATAAATTGTTTCCTTCAAATGATTTATAATTTGTAGACATTGAAAAATTAGAACTTCATTTAAACTTATAATATACTTCTGTTTGAATTTATTCTAAATCTTAAAAATAAAACTAATCTTTGTCTGTTATTATTATAAAAGAATGATTAGTTAGTGAATAAACTGTTCCGATATTAATCAAATTCAAATTAAGAAATTCCGACCAAAGTATTCCTATGAGAACAATATATAACGTTCTAGTCTGTTATCTTTCAATTACGAAAATTGCTATCATAACAAAATTTAAAGATGTTCTCAAATGACAAAAGTATACGCTTTGAATGATTTATTAAGATATCGCAAGCTTTTAGAGTGAAGTCAGAAAATAATTATGTGCTGTATTTTTTTGGAAAGAAGTTTAATTATGTAAGTTTAGCATAAATGTGCTTAAAGTGTTTATGTAAATTTATACTCATTCATTAGATTTGGTTTTCCTGCATTTAATTCAACCGAATAAATGATTATCACCGAACTTTGCTTTCTTATGGCAAATGAATATTAGACAACTATTTTAATTAAAAATTGCTGTTTCATTGAAGGTTGAGTTGAACAGCATATATGAACTTGGAGTCAGAGTACCAGTTGAAATATGTCGGAATCGTGAGTAAAGAGTGGTCAGTTCAAGCACAGGACATTGCTATTCATTGCCGGTTATGTGTCAGCCATATATCCTCTGTTTTCGGCAGACCCGTAACATTAGCCCATACCAACACAGGGATAAAACATGTAAAATCCTATCTCTAAAAGTGGGTAAAGTTTGGGTCTACTGAAAATTTAATGTTATGTTATGAACCAAATACAAATGTATATCAATATTATAATAATAATTATTGAATCCTATAATTAAATTATTAATTATTGATCTACAAATACTTTGTGCTGTACTAATTTCATAATCAAAACTTATTTCAAATATCAAGCAACTTATTAAGCAAACAATTCAATTATAACTGTCAATAGTTGTAGTTTACAGTTTATTGCTATAAGATATAAGTCTAAAAGCAAACAAATGAAAAGAAACGGAATGAGGGGAAACTAATTGACATCTTCATTAATGAGCATAATTTTCTCAATGTTTAAAAATTGATAATAATTAAACAAAAAGGGCAAATGGCCTACTAAAGGCTACCTTACGCTAGAATTGTTAGAGTCCAACTATTGTAAACATTCAAAACTCCACTTCCACTCAATTTATGCTTTATTCAAGTCCAATCCTAGTTCCACATCTACTCCAAATTCTTCAATTTATTTTTAATTCAATTCACTTCTATCAAATAAAATAGTTTAAGTTGTTATAGAGTATTGAATTACAGTATTTGAATGCTTGAATCATAAGATTATTGCTTTTAATGTTATTGATTGTGTTTTACATTCGTTTGATTTGCATTAATTTTGTATATGTTTATTGATATAGCAGAAGTTTGCTATAATTTTGTCTCATTTTGGTATAATTATGTCGGTTTCTTTAATAATTAGCTGAGGTTCAAGTTGAAATAGATTCACAGAAATATTAACCTCATCCCTACCTGACCTCCATTAAGATTATAGCAAATTCCACTCCAGTTCCACACTATTCTGCAATTTTAGTTTCATTTGAACCACACTATACTGATTCCCTATTAATTCCAAACCCCTCTCTTTGAAGGTAGAGATAAATTTGCATATTTTTGACTCCACTTAAGCCCAATTTATTATTGTGATCTCATATAAGATATTCGAAGAATCATTTACTTTAATTAAAAAAGCGATTAACTATATTTTTCTGGTTAATCACTTTTGAAATTTAGAAATCTTTGTAAAAAAGAATTTTCACTTACGAGTTTCAACTTAATTATCTTTTGTATTCAACTTAAATTTTTTGGCATTCAGTCTCAGAGTATTTTTTTTGAAGAAACAGAAATGAAAGACCTAAAATATTTTTACCACAATAATTGTAAGATACAGTCTTTGTGTCGTTGTCTTCTTATTCAAATTAATGGGTAAATTAAATTGTTTTTATCTTTGTTTAGCTATTTGCGATCTAATTAGAAAGTTCATCACATTTGATAATCTTCTCTTTACTTCTAATAAACATTTACTTAATAATATATTCATATAATGCGTTTTATTTAATCTATTCATTTTTTTACCCTAAATAAACTTAAATAAACGAAATAAACTATCTTTTATTTAAATAAAGTTAGAGGGAGGGGAAGCTATAGGTTAGTAAATCTGATGGTTTTCCTAAAATCTTTATTGAATCTCAAAAAACACAAAAATTTATCCCAATACCATACCAATACCATTCTAATACCACTAAATTTTTGAATTTTAATACCATTCCTATACCATATCATTTCACTAAGTTTTATTAGTTTTTGCGGTATTATATTACAGAATATAAAAAGTGATTCACTGCTTCTATTGTATGCGTTTTAATGCGTTTCATTTGTATTGTTTCAAATAGTGTTAATAATTGATATAATAATCAATAATTATATTTCAAATAAGTGAAAGTAAGTAAAAAGCTCATCCCAATACCATTCCAATACCACTAAATTTTTGAATTTCAATATCATTCCATT
>JAQGAM010000105.1:0-17599 GCA_034697665.1 Nanhermannia comitalis
TAATTTTAAGTAAACTATAAGATGTTCTTTGCCTTAAACTATATATATTTAAAACTACTGGTAGGTTAACAGTTCACTAAGTAAGTGCACTGTGTTATTGACTGAGTGGCGCGGGTTAGCACCCAGACCATGACCAAACTCAAAGCCCGCTAATCGGTAGATTGGTATCTGCTTTAACCACAGAAATGCATTAGTCTGAGCCCTACAGCTTTATATAGCTGTTAAGGCTCTTCCCCGAAAGGGATAGACCAAGAATGTTATGCTAATTGACTGGTGTCCTAAATCTTAAGTATGAATCAAATTTTTAAAAATCACATAAAAGACTAACTAAAGTCTCGTTCACGTGAAGACAATCGGCTAAATCATGAATAACTAATTATACAGCAAATGATTCATTCAATACCTTTAACAATAAAATAATAGGAAATTATGAGTTTCCTTAAAAGCAAAGTCATTCTTAATTAAATAATTATGTGATTCAGTGTATTATTACTTGTATTAAATAATAAAACTTTACTTTTTTTCGTATTAACAAAGCCTGAAAAATATTGTCTTCAACTAAATGGAGCATAAGTTAAAAAAATTGTATAAAGACACAAATGCATGGCAACTATCAATTCATTATTTACTATCATTATTACCAATAGAAGGTTATACAGCTAACAAACTCAATGACCCAAATAGCTAAATACTAAATTATAAAAAAGTAACTTATTCTTCTTTGAATACTAATATAGTCTATACCTGTATTCTCAGTTAAATTATAATTACTTTACTTTTTTTCATTCACTGTAAACAAGTTCCTGCAAAACAAGTGTCAACTCTTTTAAAGTGATATTACACGCGTTGGTTCAGTCGTTAACAAAATGCCGATCGATTTGTACTATCAGTCAGAATCGCCGCCATCGAGAACCGTCTTAATGGTCGCTAAACATCTCAAAATACCGGTCAATATTAAATTGATGAATGTTTTAGAGGGCGATCAGTTTAAGCCTGAATTTCTTGAGGTATTTATAAAAGAGTTATTAAAATATAATTATAAGAATCTGCTATCTATTATACCAGTAGCTCAACAGTAGCTCAGCAGTAGTTCAACTCTATAATGAATTTTATGCATTTTGCTATCATTTAAATTATTAGTAAAAAAAAAGTTACCGGTATTATAAGTTATATAAAAGATTTTTCATATCCTTTATCTTAAAGTTAATAATTATTTATTGATAAGAAATCTTAAAATGTTTTATGAATAGTAATTTTTTAATTTGTATGCAAATAAAAGCTCAACCCGTCACACACTGTGCCTACAATAGTAGACGATGGCATGTCTTTATGGGAAAGTCGGGCCATTATTACCTATTTGTGTAATCAATACGCACCAAATTCACCGCTATATCCAAGAGATGTTAATGAGAGAGCTTTAGTCGATAAGTGGCTTCAATACGATTTGGGATCTCTTTATAAATCAATAATTGATTATACGGTGAGACAGTTTTCGATTTATTTAATTTTTATACTGATTATAATTTTGAACCGAATAGATGTTGAGTTTTATGATTATTGTTAACTAAAGCGAAGTAAATCGTATTAAATATTTGAGTTTTGCTTTTATGAACCACTAACAGTCCATTTACTAATTACTTAATTAGGTTATTGTGTTTAAAATGAATATTTGTGTTAAAAATTCATTTAGTTTTTTCTGTTTGATTATTCTTAAGCTAATGACATAATGGGATACAGTGTTAAACCAATAATAAAAAATATTTGCATGTAATTGACTCAAATAAGTTTGAGTTTCAAATAGTTTTACAAAAGCTTAACTAATTCAGAAGTCATTTAAATAAATTATTTGGTTGAATACCAGTTAAAACCAGTTAATGCTACCAATAAATAAAAGTATGAAATAGTATAAAAATTAATTAACATTTATTTTAATCTATTTTGTATACAGTAGACTCTCGTTATAACCGTTGTAACAAAATATCAAAATGAATGATAAATCTGTAAATTATAACGATAGTTCATTATAAGCGATTATAAGCAGAGATTTTTTTAAACATATTTATAATGTAGCGAACTATACAATTCGTTTATATTTTACTATAGCGAGAGATGTATAATATCAGAGTTTATTATATCGAGATTCTACTTTATATTAATACCTGTATAATACATGTATGTCATAACTCAAGGAAAGAATATGTGTGTGTCAATAAAAAAGACAAAAAATTGATTATCACATCATTGAGTATTACTGAGAATTAGCAAAAGACATCAGAAAAGTCAAGTAAAACAAACTTCAGTTAGACTTCAGTTATTATCTATCGTAAGGTTTTAGGTCTATATTTTGTTATCTAGTTTCTGATGAAACTTTGGAATTTACAAAAAGTATTTCACTCTAATAAAGATAGTCAGGAAATTACTTTAAATGGCTCTCAAAAGATAATTGGAGTAATTAACTAACAATAAAATATTACATTTTTAATAATGTAAAATACTATGTTAAACACTATGTTAGTATTACTGGTTTAATCTAATAATGAAAGCGCATTATGACCTAACCTTTGACCGAAGCTCAAGTGATTTAACCCATATTAATTAATAGAAAACTTAATGTGGATTATAATTTACCAAAAACTAGTTTTCATTTTGTGTTAATAGATAGAAAATCATTTTACTTAAAAATTTTATATTAAATTTTTTCCTCATCAGAATTTATTTCTAAAATATTAACATAAATAAAAATGAACTGAAAATAACTTTAATTAGTTGAAAATTTTATTAATGATTGAATCCTATGATTTCAATGTCATTCCTATTTCACAATTTATCAAAAGTTTAAGCAATTTTTTTGGGATTCACTACTTTTGATGTTTAACAGGATTATAAAATAAATTATTTGAAAAGTTCAAGTTTAATGCTAATTAAAACTTAGAAATATAACTACTACAATTACAGTAATACATCGAAATAGTGAACCCTTTTACTGTACAGTGAAAATCAAGTCCATGCCTCCAGTCATGCATTGAACTAATGCTAAAAAATAGCAATTTATAAGGTTAAACCCCGATATAGTGAATATAAGCGAACGGTCCATAAAGATTTACTATATTCAGGTATTACTGTATTACAAATTAAATAACTTAATTATTTGATTAATATATCTTTTGAAATAAATATCTTTAATTTATTGATGAGTAGAGAAATTATGAAATGTTCAAAATAATTATGTCATAAACTCTTTTCAAAAAAGTACATAATAATTGTATTAACTTTTAATGCCTTGAAGTCAGTACATATTAACTTATAATTCTCTGTCAGATATGCACACATTTAAAACATTTTATACATATAACCAGAATTTATGAGAACATGAATTCGCACTTCATCACCAATAAAATGAACTCAAGCATCAAGAATATCAGTACAAAAACTGATAGTCAACTGAATTATTTCAAATCTAACCTCAGAATAACTTAGATTTATAATAAGTTTACAATGAAAAAGCGATTATAAGAGAACAGTTGTATTGCACTATATAAGAATATTATTAACACAACGCATGCCAATTTAGACATGGAAAATAAAACTATGTTATATATACGTATATCAAATTGATTGCTAAACTATTAATTAAATTTGAATTTAACTTTATTTTAAAACTATTGACAAAACAATTTAGTAAAAATATTTTTTTTCTATTCCTATCTGACCAAAGAGTCCAATGTTTGGCGGAAACATTAAACTAGATCCTGAAAAGGAGAAGACAATGTGCAATGCGCTCGAACTACTGGACACACAGTTATCGAAAAACAGATACGCCATCGGATCAAAGCTATCATTAGCCGACATCTCATTACTTAATAGCGTCGATTTGTTAACCAATTGTATGGATTACGATATAAGCGATTTTAAGTTTGTGGCCGGTTGGCAGGCGAGGCTCAAGAGAGAGCTCCCTTACTATCGGGAGGTTAGTGAGGATGGTATTGAAAATTTGCGTAATTATATCAGATCCAAAATTGATGCCAATCCTGCCTCGCGATAGAATTTTATATTTTTTTTTTGAAAAATACGTTTTTCAACTTATATTGATTTTAAATGAGGAAAAGAAAATTAAGAATTTTCTATAATGTTTAGTTTGCATTTATTATTAGATTAAATACAATAAATTGTTTGTGTTTTAATTTGTTGTGTAATTGATATCAAAAATGTTAAGTAATATGTCTTCAGTTTATGTAAAAATTAATGTTCTTTTCAATAAAATTTTAAAATTCAATTATAATTTTTGGTTAAGACTTAATTCTAATAATTAAATGCTATCACTAGTACTGGATTTCTCTCTTAGAGTGGTTTAAAAGTTTCAAAACCTGTGCAAAACATAGTTTTAAACTTTTATAAACATAAAAAATTCTCTTAATTATAAAAAACCCAAAAATTAGTAATAAATGACTTAAAATTACAAAAATTGAGCTTTAAATAGAGCTCAAGAGCCCTCATGATTAACATTAATTCTTCTGCTGTATCGCAACTGTTGTTTTTCTCTCCACTCGGGTTTCACACTCTGTCTCTTCAGCTGTCCGTCCCATTCAAGGTCCACAAGACCTCCTTTAAGAGCAATCTCTGACTTCACTCTCGACGCAAAATCGATAGCAGACTCATCTTCTCTAATAGTCATCGGTGGTAAATACCAGACATCGCAGACAATAGCCCAGGAGGTCATCATCATTAACAAGTACTTCATATATCCGTATTTACTTGAGTTCCAAAAGGGGTCACCGAATCGGGCGTCGTATTTGATGGCCGCCGGGTATATAGTGCCGCCCACTTCGAAGCTGCCCTTCTTGAACATCATTACAGCCGAGTTGTTAATACACGTCCCCTCAGGAAATATAAGTATTGGTAGTTTGTCCTTATCTTCGACGTGTTCGCGAAGACGTCGTGAGACAGCTATTTGTTGTGAGACAGAAATTAAATTATTAGAAAAATTTTGAAATTTATTTTTTTGTCAATTGTGGAAAAGTTGCGTAAAGTAATAAATAATTGTTAGTATTTATTGTGTTTGATATGAATTTTAGGGTTTGGTTTTGAAGCTGAACCAGCACTAGAATTTCAAAATAGCAAAATATGGATAATATTTCTGTTTTGATATTAAAATCATAATAATAATAAGTTTTGTAAATGACTATAATTTTTAAAAGTTTATTAAATATTTGGTTAAACTTGGCTCTAATATAGTAATTAAATGTTATCACTAGTTGATTACTGAGTACATGTACCGTATAAACAGAATTTTCTGTAAACCACTGACTTATAAATAGAGATGAAAGTCTTATGTATTTAACATATAAACCCATATAAGCACATAATATTTCGATTTTCGACTTTATGTGTTTTACACATATAACACACATAAATTTGCAAAATATTCCTCATTTTTTAATATAAACTTACTGTAAGCTATAAATACTGCCGAAATTATATGTATACAATGCCTCATCACATTAGTAAACATTAGAAAATAGAGGTTTTTGACCTAATTTTTGTCATTTGTCAATTATTTGGATATTCTTGCATTAAAATATTGTTAAACCGAAGCAAACAGTAGGTATTTTTAACCATAAATGCATATAAACACATATATTTGATAATTTTCTTAAACCCATATAAACCCATACATAAATCGACAAATTTATAAATACATAAGACTTTGATCTCTACTTATAAAACGCCAAATTCATTTTCAATCAAACTTATTGTGGATTTCAATAATAGAGCACTTGATTAATAAAATATCAAACAGAGTAAAACAGACAAATAAAAAGCAATCAATTTCTAACCCAATCTGTCTTTCATTTCTGATCTATCGAACCAAATATGATGAGTAGCTCTGGCCAGAGCTCTCTGCAAAACTCCAAGAAAGCCGCCGTGTGTCTGACCCACCAATGCGTATGAATTATCACAATGAAGAAGTACTACATCTATAGGACTGGTGTGGTTTGCGACACAAATACCACCACCTTTTGCCATATTTTCTCTATCATGATACGTTATTATGGCTGAGAATCCGCGCGAAAGCACCCGAAAACACATTATACTTATGCGATAATAAGCCGCACGTTTTAATTTGCTGTCAGGCATGAGACCAACTATTGCGGTGCAAAATATTAGCCAAAAAACACCGACAAAAGTGATTGTGAAACGAATTGGTAATAGAAATGAATACCGGAATAGAAATCCGGCCAACCATATGAGGGCTAATCGTAATGAGTTGTAGTGATAGAACTTATCGGTTCGGGTCAACAGATTCCATGTTTTCAGTTCTTCCGATTTAAACCGTTTGGTCACCTCATCATCTATTATGGCTTCGATACCAATTCGGGCGAATTCAGTGATGTCCGCAATACTGAACTCAGTTTTTTCTTGAGATATATGCAAACTCATCGACCGGTGCCGTACATTATTAAATAACGAACCATTGCTTAATTCTATTAAATGCATAATTAATTAATTGTGTAAAAAAAGTCTTTAATTAAGAATTTTAGTTAAAAAGATATTTTCTTAAGTCTATTAAATGCATAATTAATAAAATGTATGCAAAAATTTTAATTAATTATAGTTTTTTCGGTAATGAAAATATTTATAAATTTTTTTGAATAGAAATAAATATTTGAAAATTGTTTATTATTATTATTAGTGAATTTATTTGAGTTCATTATAAGCGGTATTTTTTTAAACATTAATTCCTGAGTTCAACAAAAAATAGTGTTAACTGTTGTTCACTATATCGAGAGATTCATTATATCCGAGTGTCTTATAAAAAGAGTTTACTGTAAAATAATTTATTTTATTACCAGTTTTTACATCGAAGACGTCATTTTCCTCTTCGTCGTCTTCTTCTTCATAAGTCTCATTGATTTTACTTAACTTTCTCTGTCGTTGTTTTACAATTGAATTAACTTTTTCAACACGTTTTCTCCCGTATTCAAAAATAGACAATAATTTTTCGACATATTGGCGATGTAACCAAAACTGACGGCCAACTGATGCCAAACCCAACCAAACAATTAAAATTAATAAGAATGTAGTCGAGAAAAACATTTTTTTCTCGTCAATAATTACCACTTAAAAGTATGATAATTATGACGAAAAAACACTTTCATTTTGTAAATCAAATCTGGTTTTCATTATGTTATGATATGATTAAAAATTTTTAATTTCCCCAAAAAGTTTAATTTTAATGAATAGCTCTTTATTACGCTTGAATAAGTTGAGGTCAAAGTTTTTGCACTTGTTTTAAGGCACTTGTGATTCAGTTGTGATCAACTCATTATCGAAATCAGATCATAAGTAGTGTTGACATAAGTTGGAGAAAAATTGTATATTAAAAAAACTCAGAGAATATTCTAAGAGCAAAAAACTTGTCTAATCAGCAAAAAAGGTTTTCATAAGCAAAACGATAAACACTTTTCTTATAGATATAGTCGACTACAGAAAATCACTTCATATTGAGAACAAATTCACAGCACTTTCTAAGAAATTAATTGAATCAAAAATTATTCAAAATTTTAGTCAAAACATAAGTCTAGTCATCAGTATTTTTATCGTTTTTATCTAATAATGAATTAAATCATGTATTTGATAGCATGTGACTGTTTATAATTTATAATGATTTATGTTTAAAACTGTTATAGATAGAGGACTGCCTTGAATTGAGTTTCTCCTTGAAAACAGGCTTTCAATGATTGTAAATTCAATGAGTTTTAGACACTAATTATTATTATGTTTAGTAATGTTTATTATATTTCATATGTTATAACATTTTTTCCTGAAAATAAATCATAATTTTTCATTCCTGTAAAGCATTGTGTTTTAGTCTATAACTGAATCAATACTAAAATAGCATTTTTAAAAGTTTGATATGAACTTAACTTTTAATACAGAACATCTTTCATATTGATATACAGTATTTATATGATATTGAACTTTCGATAAATGAATTGCCATTAAGTTGTTTATGAATGTGTTAAAAAATAGTAGATATTTAATAATAATCTATTGTTATTGATGTAGTAATCAGTACTGTTGAGTACAAAATCAACTTCTATTTTATCGCATAGTTTTCCTTATAGACAATAAAATACTACTAAATAGTTTTGCAAAAGTTTATTAAAAATATAAACTGAATAAACGTGTGCAAAAAGTACTACTTTGATAATCGCTATCAGTTGGCGAAGTTTGGTTACCATAACAGTTATATTAAGTTATATAAGTTATGTAAGTTAGTACTTCTCGTATTTCAATTTCATGAACCAGAGTTATGTTAAAACTTTTGCATAAAAATATTTTTATGGAGAAATGTGCGAAATGAGAGACAACAAAACTGGTTTTTCTCAGAATTTTATCATTTTTTCACCACTTAAATGTATATTATTTATAAGTAAATAATTCTTTGCATACATCAGGGTAAATGTTTGTATTGTAATAATTATATAATCAGTTTATTAAATAAATAGATTATTATTAAAAAAACATTATATTTGTGTAATCAAACATTTTTAATGAAATTTATTGCTTTCCTGATTGTTTAAGGTGTAAATAAAACACTTTATGATAATTTTGATATTATTTCAAAATGATACATGCACAAGGCATAGGATTGCCTAGGGGTTGAACCCCTCCAGAAATTTTTAAAATCAAAAAATTGCCATTGTTTGGCAGGAAAATGCGTTTTGAAAAAAATTGTCTTACTCGTCAGAAAAACGGAGAGTTTTACCCCCCCTCCCTCCCTTCAGATTTTCAAAAAATCCTCAAATGAACCCCCCAACAAAGATACAGACCTTGTGCAGGTATGCTTCAAAACAGACTACTAATAAACAAACTTAATAAAGACCTTCGAAGTATATATTAATAGTTGTTTATCGAAATCATTTACAAGAAAAATATAATACTTAACACAAAAATATCTGTCGATTGTTTTATTATCGAAATATCTAAATTTAATTTTAAAATATTTATTATTTTCTTTAAAAAAATTGTCATTTTAATAAACCAGAGATTCATAATAATTAAGATATATTAAGACTTTTATTAAGAACTCAATGACTGAAACCCCCAAAAGTATTGGTCTTTCAATAATAGTAAAAATAATTCACTAAAAAAAATATTTGAGAGCAATTTCATTAAAGTACAAGTATTACAAGTGATTAACTACTCGATTAAGTCAATATATATTGAAAAAAAAGTTTAACTACAAAATGAATAGATTTTATCAATACGTCAATACATCTAAAAATGATTGTTTTGATAAAAATTTCCATTCATTAAAAATAACAGAAATGTTACATAAAAAAAGTGAGAAATATTTGTCTAAATTCCTATTGAACGCAACGGTTATCAAAAATAAATGTCAATTATTATAATCTTGTTTGACTGGTTTGGAAAAAAATAATTTCCGTAAGACATCAGTTACTAACCAAATGTCACATAAAGCAAACGCGACAGTAATGCGAAGACAAAGTTCGCTAAAATCATAATAAAACTAAAGATAATTTTAAATCAATAATAATCCAAGACTTGTCGAGTAGTTTATAAGAGACCTAAAAGTTTGATAAATTTTAATCATAAATAACTTGCTTACTGGCGCAAAAACCCAAACACTTAATAATTTGTGGTCTGAGTCTATCATACTTACAAACGACATAAGACTTAAAACAAAATAATTATTAAAAGTTATATAAATTAATGATTTAAAAACTTTTTCCTCGATATTATGGAATCTGTTGAACTGTTTGACAACAGTATTGAAGGCTATAATAACTTCGTTTACATAATTGGTGTCATTATTTTGTTATACTTGTGAGTATAGTTTGGGCTAATTTTAAAAGTTTTTTTCAAATTATTGATTGAGATTTTCTTAAAATCTCTTAAATTATGTTTTAATTTATGAATAAATTTATAAATAAATGATTAGTTCATAAAAAATATTTTTCTTTGACTTAATTATTCAGAAAAAGTTATTTAATGAATGCTTAACTATTAGGTTAAAAGTTTTATTTATTTAAAGAGAACTTTAGGTTTTTTTGTTAATTAAAATTAATCTTTTAAGCGGATTTTTAAAAATATATCAATAGATTTATTTATTTTAATTTTTAATCTAAAGATAATTTTTATGAGATTTTATGCCTGAGTAAAAATTTTCTATAATAGAAAACTATTATGTTTTGTAAATTATAGATTTTTATGTCCAACAAAAGCGACAATATATCCGATGCATTACAACAAATACAAATGTGATGAATAAAAAAAATAATAATCAGTAAAAGCCCTGAAGACTAAACAATGAAATGATGGCTTCAAAGTAATGGACAGCATATGATCGAAATCGACTTTTTTCAATACTATATTCCTATTAAGATCTATAAAAATAATTATCTAAGACTTATCGCTAAATATGAAAATTTTGTTTATTAACTCACATCAAAGACTCATGAATTATAAATGCTTTTTGTAAATAATGATTTATATGTTGAGAGAAATTAATTCTAAGAGTTTATGAATGTTAAAACTTATTATTAAACTCAATGTAAATTTGATGTAAATATCTCTTATGATTATCCTGTTTAATAAAAATTTTGTGATTTTATAAAATTGAGATTTTATTTACTTTATCAGTTGGTTTCAAATAATTAATGATTAAATAAAAACTCATTTTAATAACTATTCAATAGTATAATAAAAAAATATAAAATATAAGTAAAATACAAGTCAAGTGTTGCTTAAAATTTAAAACTATGTCTGTATAAAACTAATTAAACCAATACATTAGTTGAATAGCAATTTTATAATTAAAATAAGTATTTGATTCAATTATATCTAAATTTATAATAATATAGAAGTATTCTTGTAATCAGTTTTTATAAAACAGACTTTCTATTAAATTAAAGTTTAATCTAATTGTCTGTCAGTCATATGCAAACATATTTACAAAAGTGTGCAAATATTTTAATCAAATAAAAAACTTGATAAACATTTTATATGTACCGTAAGTAATATGTTCTCAACTTATTCTTCATTGGGAAGTAGAGAAAGTACTTCTTAATCATTAAAACTGATAAATAATTGCAATTTCAGTGAATCGGATGTAAAAATTGGATTAAATTATGAGCCAATCGTTTCAATAATTAATTAAATTTCGTTTTTAACTCACTTCCAGTCAGTATTTTGATAACTTATTCTTCACAACAGTTTTAGTAGACTTTCAAACTGTAATAAATTGAAAATTTAGACAACTTTTTTTGGCTAACGAAGGCTTTAAATAGATTTTTAAAAATTAAATGCAAGGTTTTGAATATTTTATAAAAAACTGTTTGACACAAATGAGCAATAGTTATGAAGTTTGCAAAAAATAATAATAAAAATGAATTCAACAAACTATTTGTATAACTTTATAATGTGACCAAACATTAGCATAAATAGTTTGCGTAAAGAGGTAGATATCTGTTTATTGGCATCAAAATCAGTTAAAGAATCTGCCACTGAAGAGGCGATCGAATGGGACAATTCATATAAATGTCTGAATCTTTCGCCTAAATCACAATTCTTATTAATATGAGTTAAATGAGATGTGCATTCATTTGCTGTGTTCACTGCTATTGGAGAAGTACTCACTTCTCTGCCCAGTATTTTACACAAAGCACATGTTTGGTTGAGTCGAATCCCATTTAAACGACAATGAACTGGAGTTTGTTTGTCTTGATAGACTTTGAGATCAATGTGTTGATCAGTTTGAATGCTCATTTTGTCAAATATTTTCGAAGAACTTATGTTTTTGTTGTACTTTTGATTCAACTCATGAGTTGTTTCGCTTTCAATATGTTCTACATTTGAAGTGTTGATCGCTTTCTCTTTATAATCATTAACACTAATAGACGACTGTCTTCTGTCCGATTCGATTAAACAAGAGTTTGATGTGTCGTCGTTTCTGCACTGGTTCTCACTTATGTTTGATTGGCTTTCATTCAGTACTTTTAATTGATTTTCGAGACAATTAATTTTTGCTTTCAATTCATTGTTTTATGTCTTCCATCTGTTGTTTTCATATTTAAGACACTTTTGACTACTCTTTAAAATAACTCTTTCATGTGTTAATTGTTTAATACTCTCCTTATCTTCACTCTCAGTACTGACATCTCTTTGAATTGCAATATCTTTTTGGATCTGGTCTTCAATGCTCTCATCATTATGTGAGTTGACTGAAGACTGTGGTATTGATTCGCTGTTTGTCTGAAATCAATTAATATTATAGTTAAACAAATGGTTATAATAAGTAATAAAATAAGTGATAAAAGACTCACATCTTTGGTCTCTTTGACAACAGACACACTTTTTTCCTCTGAATCCATATTTATAGAAAATTTTAAATATCTTTTTGTTTTTACCATAAGTGGAGCCGCACTTGTCATAGAAATGGTGTCTTTAGAGTTGTCTGACATTGAATTATCTGAAGAGGCCATAGAAGTAGTGTTTGAACTCGTGTTTAATAATTTGCAACTTTTGTGCATTGGCTCTAAATCTGGTTCTTTGCAAACATTTGTATTGATTTGTGTGGCATCGCATTGAGTCATGTCTTCCATTGTGTACACAATTAAATGAGTTTATTATATGAGAAATGACTCTATTATTGAAATACTGTTTAAAGTGAGAAATAAACCAAAAACTGGTGAAAAGCCGTTTACATACAAACTTATGTTATTTTAAATGTTGAAATGTCTTCACTCACCTCTGACCTCAAATATGTTAATCCATTAGTTAATAAGACATACACTGAACTACAGTATTATCATTAATGTGTACATAAACTTGATTTATATTTGAATAATTAAAATGTGAGAAAAATTAGATTTTGTTTATTTATAAGCATATAATCTATTATTTTGGTTTACACTTAACAAAGGCTGTGATAAAGTCGTCGCTAATCACTAAAGTTATAAAAGTTATTAAAATTGTTTTTTGGTCATAGAATCAGAATATTAAAGAATATTCTGTGTGCAACTATTTTAAAATAGTAGAATCTACTACAATAGTACCCCGTTATAGTGAAACCCTTTATAGTGCATCCTCGATATAGTGAATAAAAATTTTGTTCGATTTGGTGCACAATCAATATAACTATTGCTAGAAATAACCCTTTATAGTGAAACCTCAGTGATAGTGATAGTGTCCGTTATCAGGCTATTCACTATAACGGGGTATTATTGTATAATTAAGTTATGTGACACTTATTAATTAAACCTAACCTGAGTAATGATAACATAGGTCTCGAAACTATGTATGTAAAAAAATTAAAATCAAAACTTCATTTGAAATACTTTAATACGTAAAATAGACATTTGATTGAATTATATCTGAAATTAAAATAGAAGTTTCCTTGAATTGACTTTCCTAAAATAAACTAGTGGTGAGAATTCACTAAATTTTCAGTTCCAATCCCATCTCAATCCCATGACATTACGTTTTATATTTAAATACATAGTTTGAAAAATAAGAGATAAGAATATGTTTTGAATATTTGTATGGTATTTATCCGCATGTTTTAAAAGCTATTTGTATTAAATCTTTATTTAAAGTATTTTAAGCCTAAACAGTGCAAAACTGTGCATAAACTTAGCTTCAAGTGGAATCTTAAGCTAATATTACATTTATTTTTGATTAATTTCTACATTTATTATTGAAATCATTTTTTTAATCCCATTCAATAGCATTTGTAAAAATTAGAATCCCATCCCAAACTCAAACTCATTCCCAATCCCATCCCAAACTCAAACTCATTCCCAATCCCATCCCAAACTGATTCCCAATGCCATCATAAATGGATTTGGACTGGGCTCACCTCTAAAACAGACTTTTCTATTGCATTAAATTTTAATCTAATTGTCTGTCAGACATATGCAAACATATCTACAAAAGTGTGCAAATATTTTAATCAAATAAAATACTTGATAAACATTTTATATGTAATTAATATGTTCTCAAACTTATTCTTCAACTGACGGGTAGAGAAAATACTTCTATATCACCGAAATTGATAAATAAAATGCACTTTCAGTGAATCGGATGTAAAAATTAGATTAAATGAGTCATTCATTTCGATAATTAATTAAATTTTGCATTTAATACACTTGTGGTCAAAGTATTGATAACTTATACTTCGCAACAGTTTTAGTAAACTTTCGAACTGTAATCAAATGAAAAATTAGACAACTTTTTAGACAAAATAAGGCTTTAAATAGATGTTAAAAAAGGCCACATTTTAAACACTATATACAGAACTTTGTTTACAGACAAATAAGACAATAAATTAAGTCAATAGTTATTAGGTTTGCAAAAAAATTTATTGAAAATACAATCCAGAGCTTTATGTGACCAAAGATTAGCACAAATAGTCTGATAGTTATATATTGTTCACAATAATTGGTTTCAAATTAAAAATGATTTTTACATTCAATGAAATTTCTATTTACTGAAGAAATAGTTAAATAATAATTGAATACAATATTCAAAACACATAATAAAGTTTTACATCACTTCTAATTAGTTATAATAATAATAATGATTAAGTGAACAAAAAATAATTATTAATTATTACTTCGAATCAAAGACAAGGATTAAATAATTTTCATCATGAATGTCATCGACAATAAGATTATTCAATAATAATATCGATATTAATGTCTAATAATTAGATACAGATTCAGTTTTTCTTAGAGGAGAGAAAAAAAAAGTAAATTTTAGATCAAAAACACAAAAAAACTAAAGAGAAAAATAAAAAGCAATTGAATTCTCACTTTTGGACTGTTTTTAAACGTCAGAAATAAGAGAAAATGCAATTTAAATATTAATATTAAACTTAATTTGAATACAAGTCAATGTCCGCATAACTAACAAATAAAAAAAAGAAGACATTAATTAAAATCTTATAATAATAATAATGAGAATAATGATAATCATAAATAACTGAAAAACTGATAGAAAAGTCAAATAATTTCAAGTCATGAGAAAAGGAGAGAAAAAACTAATTTTCCTCAAAAGAGATCATAATTTTCGAGTTAAATATCTTACGATTGGGTGCGTTTACGGCTGGGATCACTTCGTTTGTTCGGTCGTATCGAACGCGACGACCGGACATCAGACCGAATGTCGGATCGTATTTCTGAGCGCACAGTACTGTCTGATCGCTCGCTGGCGTCGCGTTTTTTATGAATGAAAGCACACCGACTGCCAAAAGAGCAATAACCAGAGCTATGATAAGAAGAGCATAACTTAGTTCTGAAATTAGGGATCCGTTTGAGCTCATATTTTCCGTGAGCAAAGAGACAGCGCTCGCCATAATCACAATACCCGTACTCGTAATACTGTCTGCAGTGCTCTGTCTTATACAACGAGGGGTGATATGAAGATATTGAGGTCGGTTTGCGCGAAGAGCGACCCATCGCTGAAGTCGACTCCAAATGCATGCGATTGTGGTGTTGTTGCTGTTCGCGAGTGTGTGACGAGTGACTCGACTCGAGCACAGAGCCGGTGCTGAACGAGTTTCGCTCCCACACTATCATAGCGTCATGTTTTGGGGCCTTTTTGCCAAATCTCGCCTCAAAGTCCATCCGGAGCTCATCGATAGACTTGCCGTTGATTTGTCTGTCGTGAACCCAAACACTCGTTATCAGCTTCTCTTCCACCGAATAGTCGTCGCGGATGTCGTTTAGGGTCATGTGTGAGGACTCACTCATTGTCGCAGTTTTTGAGCCTTTTATTTATTTGGGTTTTACTGTATTTTTTTAATTTTTTAAGATTTTTTTAAATTTGAGATTTTTTTGCGGCTCTTTTTCCTAATCTTAATGACTATAATAAATAGATATAAAACAGGTATTAAACGCATTATTAATATTATTATTAAGTGTTTTGTAAATATTGATTATTAATAGGGTTTTAAATATTATATTAATTATTATTCAAAAAAATTATTCAATTTTTATTAATTATTAACATTTTTTTGCTTAATATTAAAAACGATAATAATTTTTGTAATAAGTTATTAATTAATTATTTTTTGCTGTTTTTATTAAATTTTGATATTTTTTTCATAAATAAAAATTATTTTTTTCTCTCTCTTAATATCAATATTATTATTAAATCTGTTTTTGAGCTCTTTTTTTGTATTATTAATTAATATCAATATTATTATTAAATTATTATTAATTAATATTATTATTAATTTAATTATTAATTAATTTATTACAAACTCTTTTACCAAAAGTGAAAATTAATTACTTTTTCTTCGCTTTTCTCTTAATATTGAATACAATAATAATTATCAATATTTTGGACAAAGGTTTCGACTCTTAAGCAGTCTTTAAATGCAAACAATAGTTAAAGCAATTATTTTGTGGTTTAAATAGTTTTTGGTGAACACAATATTTTTATTTATTTATTAAATAACTGTAAAAATATATATTTATTGGCGAAACTGTTTGTTGTCTTTGTTTATAAATTTTGATAACAATTCAATTGAAGACACATTTTGTTTCATTCACTTCAAGTGGGAGTCAATCAAAGCATTGGCTTTTCGTTTCCATAACAACGGTGTTTACAGTGGTTACTAATCGTATTCAGACTGTATTTTGAGCGCTTTTTTCAAAATTCATAACTATTTTTAGTTATGTTTTATTCGAAGATAAAATTTAAAATTTGAATTTAAATCGAGTTTTATTTTTTTTTATTGAGAAAATTAACAAAATATTGTAAAAATTTATTCACAAACAAATTTTTAGAATCAAATTCATTATTTAGATATATATTAAGTGCTTTATTCAAAATTCACAACAAGAGTTATTTTTAGACTAGTTTTATATTAATTAAAATATAATTTCTTGAATTTATATAGAGTTTTATTATTATTTTTTTGAGAATATTAACAAAATATAGTAAAAGATTTATTCATAAAACTTAAGTTTTTTTTAATAACAAATTGTTTACTAATCATTATTAATACTGTATTTTAAGTGATTTTCTGGAGCCCATAACAGTTTATACAACTTATTATGAATTTAATTCATGTGAGCACAGATTTTACAAATTATTTATGAATCAGAATTGAAATAAAACTAAAATTGATGAAAACTATGATTATTATAGGGCTTATAAATATATAAAAATATTGCAAAATAGTTAACATTTATCAAATCCTATAAAAAACATATTCAATGAAAAATTTGAAATTAAGTTATCAGTTAAATAAGACTTAACTTATTTCATACAAAGTTATTAAAATTGTTCATTTTAAGTGCTTTCTGGGTTAGTGTAAATTATTTTTTGTGGTTTATATAGTTTTGAAGACCTCTAATTTAAATCAATTTGAATGAGAAATGTTATTTGCAAATGAGTTTGTGTTTGTATACTTCCCAATCATTTGTCTCACACAATAATAGACTCTTTTGCAAAGACTGCAAACATGTTTAGCATTGTCTGCACAACAGTATCGACACATGTTTTTCATTCTCGGTTTGTCATCAATTTTAATGAGAGAATTAGGATCATCAATACGTATGGC
>JAQGAM010000106.1:0-17472 GCA_034697665.1 Nanhermannia comitalis
CTAGGTTCCCAACATCTGAGCCTGCGCTAGGCTCACAGCCCTTAAGCCTGAAAATGAAATACATTGCAATTTTTCCTCAAAAACATCATTATTTATAGTTTTTCAACAAATTTAAGTTCAATCCAATGTAAACACGAATTATAAATGATGCTTAATTAATATAATTATCAAATTGTAACTATTATGACTCAATTATACGTAGGCTTAACAGGCTTAAAGGTCAGAGCCTGAGCCTAGGCTCTCACCAACTGAGCTTAAGCTTGAGCCTCAGCTCAAGGCTTAGCTCAGGCTCGGTGTCCATCATTAGAACTCTCTGATGTACTACAAAATAAGTTTCAAATTTGTTATCTTTTTGTAAACTTTCACACTTAGGTTTCTCTAAAAAATGAATTTTGATGACCAAATTTATAAAACTTTACAGTCGGCTAATGATATATGCTTTACAGTAAAGTATATATCTTATTAAAGTTGCAGTTTATGACTTACCAAACAGTAAATAGAAAGAGAATTCCCTTCAAAGAACTGGATTATGTGCTTTTGTGAATATAGCTTAGTTCCAAATTTTAATTACGTCCTCGTTTCGGAACTAGAACGAGAACAAAATTGAACAATATTTTGGTTTTGGTTCTTGGAACTGATCTACTCTACTATAACTTAATCCAAAATTAATAATTATGATAATTAGATATCTATTACTTTAAGAATTATTGTGGGCGAAAAAATCAAAATTCTATTAAATTCTATTTCTTAAACTTAAAAGCATATGGTTTTGGATGCATTTTGAAAAAGAAGGTTTCTATGCTTTTATTGATTTTTTTAATAACTCAATTTCAGTCTTTTACATACTCTATTGCACACTATCTTCTTCTTTTATATGAATATATTTTAGCGTATTTTAGTATTTGATAGCTTTTGAGTATAATTTATATATTTGTCAATAAAACTCTCAATTTTTTATTATGAATAAAAAGGTTTATCACTAGAATAAGTGAAATAAGCAAACGATTTAAAGGCCTTCAAAATATTAAGATTCTTGATCTTATATTTTTGGCCAAATATTGACTCCAAGTTCTTCGATTTAAATAATGAGAAAATTTTTAAGCTCTAAAGCTATTTCTTTATATTGATAGTTGAGTTGACTCTTCTTCCATAAGTTGGACAAAAACTTTGGTTTCAATCTTAATGATCTTCCGATAGAATTTGATTCAAAATTTTACAATTATTAAAATCAATATTTAATTTTATGAATTTTATTGTATAAGTTGAATAAAAAAAGAAACGTTCAGTCAAGTAGTTTCATCTCATTGATAGCCAAAAGCTATGCCATATGTTAGCCGTTGTTAAAGCCGTTCTTTAACCATATTTTGTAGGGTTTGGCTTTATTATGATTAACTAATAATAAATCCCCAGTTGTCCGTACACTTCCATAGACTTAAGCCAAAAAGTGAAATATTGATGGTATAGCTGATACGCGGCATTCTTATAACAGAAAATACTTGCAACATACATAATAAACATTTCCATAGGGAATGAATTATCAATCATATTGTGATGATATCCATATTTACTTAAACCTAATTTACAGCTTTTCTAACATTTCTGTTCATAAGGTATCTGTTTCTCACTATATAACAGACCCTCAAATTGGTATTCATTTTATTATCATGACATATACAAAGTGATCGCTGCCATTGCTGTCAAACGTATACAAATATATTTTCTCTTAATGGTCTCACAGACACAGCTATGGATAGGATCAGAATACAGGAAAATCTTTGTAAAATGTTTAATAAAATCGACAGATAGTGTCCAATATTTTTGAGAAGAATTAGTTATAATGAAAATAAAATACTGTAAAATAGTATTGAATACAACATATTTTGATACTTATATAACTTTTTGAAACAACAAAGTTTTCTTTGGCACAAAATTCTAAATAAGAGGATTTTGTATCTAATGGTTAAAAGTAATCCTAACAGTAATACTCCAGAAAATGCCTGCGTTTTGATGCCTTTCCAGTTTCGCTCTACTAAGCATTGTATCCTTCGATTCCAATTGTGTGTCTCTGTATGTGACAGAACACAATCGTATCGAAATGAACAATCTCTAGAGCGCCTTCTTCTCTGATATTTCACATCACTTTCTCACAAATGAGCTTTTATTCTAAAGGACTCTCTGTTTTGCATAAGTTTAATAATTCTTAATAGAATAATAAGATACAGTACAGCACTAATGAAAAAAATGGTCTTCAAAATTGATTATAAAAAAGTTTTAATGAAACTTTTCATAAAAGACTAAATAATTATTAATTTTACGGAAAAAGTTTCATTACTTTCTATTATTAAACTTTAATGACACAAATTTAAGTTAAAACCACTTTTCAAAGAATTTATTGTATTATTTCTCATTTGAGGCATAATTCTTATCGCATTTAATGCACAAGAATTGGCACAGGAATAGAGATAATGTAGAAAAGTATTATAGTATTGTATTATAGTATTATATCTCATATATTAAAGTTTAAACAAAAGTTTAAGACTTAAATTTAATTTGTTTGAGGCACAGAATATGTTGTTTGCAGCCTATTATTGAGTGAACAATTTGAGTTTGGGTTCACTTCGATTTTGTTATTATTCGAGAACACATTTGCTCAACACTTACTATATTTGAGAAAAACTGAAACTTTTTCATAGAAAATATTCAATATGTGATTCGGATAACAGCAAAATATACATAATATAGAGCAGAACATAAGAGTGGCGTAACTAAACACTAAGACTTTAACTTTAAAAATGAATAAATAAATAATGAACTCTTTTCTTAAGGGATTTGGTGCCAGAAATGCAACTATTCTTTCACTTAATCTTTAATATAATCCAAACTTAATTGAAAAGCGAATACAAATAAAAAAAGTAATATTTTCCTATCATTTCAATCAAATTTTTGAGGCATAAAAGAATTCTCTATTTGTTTAATGTTTCAAAATATTTAGAATTAAATCAATGATTACGCCACTGATGGCCTATATTAGCCGTATTTTGCAATTTTGAATAGACATTCGACATAACACTAGTCTATATGATGAGCACATGATGTGTAATCTCTTATATCAGGCAATCTTTCACAAGTTCGCTGAAGTGCGAGATCTCATTACAATGTGAGCCAACGTTTCCATTTGCAGATTCTTTGGTGTCGACATTCGTTCGTATCCATTGAGCCGTTGATGAATTCGGGATGAATTCTGATTACAATTCTGGTTCTATAGGTGTCAATGACAAGCTTTTATCAGCCTTTCTAAAGACTTTTTTCTTTTGACAAAAATAAAATTGAGAGCAAAGTAACAAAACAACAACACCAACAAAATTGA
The DNA here is from genome assembly GCA_034697665.1 of Nanhermannia comitalis. Classification (NCBI taxonomy): domain Eukaryota; kingdom Metazoa; phylum Arthropoda; class Arachnida; order Sarcoptiformes; family Nanhermanniidae; genus Nanhermannia; species Nanhermannia comitalis. Next base: position 3,368 of record JAQGAM010000106.1, read on the forward strand.
AGGAAAATGAGAGAACAAAAAATAAGATTATTTCCCATACTCTGTACTGTATTTTATGACCAAAACGAACATTAAGAATAAAACTTCTTAAAGGACTAAAAGTTATTTTATTAGAGTATATGAGTATATATTGATATACTGTATATATTATTAAAGAGAGACTATTAGTGACTATTACTGTATAAATTGAATCAGAGCTAAGATGTGCTGAATTAAGATTTAGTCAATAATTCGATGAGTAAATGAATCAAAGAGTAAGAATGCTTGGAATGAATCAAACCTTTGATATTAGATCTTAAGACATGTCAAAGACAGCAATCATTTGCTATTAATATATTAGATTTGACACTATTTCAAAGTTAATGAGCCAAAAGTCGCCCTTTTTTAACATAAACACAGTGGCGGTACTGATAGCAGAGTCTCTCAAATTAATCAAACTTTAAATAGATATCAAATTCAAATTATACCAAAAATGTTCTTTTATTTGACCAAAAATACTAATAGAAAACATGCGAATAATTAAAATATTTCAATAAATTTTACTCTTTATAAAAAGTGTTAATAAACTGATTGAATTGCTATTAAATGATTGTATAAATAAACTAATAATAGTAATAATAGTAATACTAACAAACATTATAATTATAAACCTATTCATTAATAATTGAAAACTCTATTATTCAGAATCGTCTTCGTCTTCATCAGAGCTCAAGATTTCAACTTTGATTTTATCGTTTAACTCAGTCATGTATTCGGACTTAATCTTCGGCTTTACATCCATTTCTTCGTCGTATTCTTCTTTGACCTCTTGCTTGACCTCAACTTTGAACTCTTTCTTAATGTTTGGTTTGTATTCATTTTGGTCTTTGAACTTCTCTTTAATTTCATTCTTTATCTCCTGTTTTATCTCTGTTTTCACTTTCTTTAAAGGCTTTTCATCTAATTCTTCGTCAACTTCTTCCTTAACTTTATTCGACTCCTAAACAAAGTAAAAAACAATTAAATAATTAGAAAAAACAAAAAAAAAATGTAAAACAAGAGATGAATACCATATCGTCTTTAAATAATTTGATAAACTTTTGTTTGTCGTTTTCTAAGCTCTGAACCGATTCTTTGATCTGTTTCTCGATTTCGACCAATCGTTTGCCGTATTGTTTCTCATATTTGGTCTCGAATTGCGGGTCAGCTCTCATCTGTTCCATCATTTTCTGTGTCGACTCAATTAAAGCGTTGTTGTAATCCATGAGAGCTTTGGTCTTATATTTCTCGAAATCCAACTGTGTTTCCAAACAAGAGTCCCATCGCTTGAGTCGACACAAGTATTGTTTCAATTGATTTCCTTTTAATTTCTTTAAATCTTTTTCGTCTTTGAGCTCAATATTGAAAAACTCTAATAAATCGATCTCTGGTTTAGACTTTGTTTTTGTCGAATCCTTCGATTCTTTGCTCTCTTTTCCCTTTTTATTATTCTTTGCCATTGTTTTGCACTTTAATTAAATATAATTGTAATACAAATGACTGAAAACAGTTGAAAATGTGGTCAAAAATAGATGTAATCTATGAGTAAACAAAAAACGCGCGAAATATTGAACACATTTTCCTCAACTCATAAACATATCAAATGTTTAGTAGAGGTCTAAACACAACTTATGTTTAGTAGAGGTCTAAACATTACTTATGTTTTGAATTTGTTTTTACGTTTATTCTAACCTTTTCTGCAAATTAATTAATTTCTTTTGAGTTTATTTAATAATTATATTTTTCTTTAAAGAACACTTTCAGCCATTTTTAGTAAAGTTTTGTTTAAGAAATAATTTTGTTAAGTGTTTAATAAGTATTCACTTATTTATTAAATACAAAAGTTATATTCACTTTAATATTAAGTTTGAAGAGTTATACCTTTTTTGACAGCACAACAGAGGTGTATGTCATATAAAAAAGGACTGACTTATGCTTTATCATAAACGATAGGTTTGGGTCGGAATTAAAAGTTTAAGGAAATTGCATCTCTAGAGTGACTGTAATGTTAATTATAGCTCAGATCTCATGTACTGCACGTGTAGTCCATCACATGTCATAAGTCAAAAAGTTTTCTGCAACTAATAGTTTATTAAAAATATGATAAAAAATCATTTCAACAATTTTTAGGTCGAGAAAAGTGATGGAATACCACATAAGTCTGATTCCATTCCATTCCCACTGATTTTCTATATTTGATTTGAATTTCTATTTTAAGAACACCGGAGAATCAGAACCTAACGCATGAAATATACTTTTATCATATATTCTGAAGTTGAGTAACCACTGGTCAGATCCGGTTTATCTGCATTTGGTTACTATAAATCTGCTATAAATATGCTATAAATATGCAAAACAAAAGTTAGACTAACACTCATAGTATTGACTCCTTTTGGACAAAGAGATGAATTCGACTTAAAAACGATTTATAGGTCTCTAAACTTTTATTGAGAATACTTAAGGGATAAAGTTTTTGCTCACAAAATAACATTACATAAGCGCAAGATTTGCAACAATTCATTGAAACAGAAATGAATCACATTAATCACAATCAGATCTGAATAAGATGTGTTCGACACAGTTTTGAATTCTTTTCAAAGACATAATAGTCTCGAATCGTCTCTGTGTCCAAAAAGGATCAATACCTCCAACACCTCAACATATAATCATTATTTGCCTTTAATATGATGTCTGATTTGTAAATAAGTTTATTATGACTTAAATTATATGTAATCAAAATGCTGTTAATCTATGAAAGACAACGCATTTCATACATAAAATTCATAAAATATACTTTAAATTTTAAATAAATATAATATTTCAAAATAATTATGCTCTCAATAAAGATGTTCTTCATTACAAATGAATTTCATGAAAAATTTAATTACAAGTATTGATAAACTTTAGCAAATGATAATATTTATAAAATAGATTCTCTTTAATTTACATTTGAATTAACTTTTGAATGATTGATGAAATGGAGAAAAATAGGAATTTATTTATAAAGTTTTAGTTAAAAAAACTTGGGCTCAACTTCTCAACGATTTAGTCCTTTCGAGTCTGTTCTTAGTAACAGGTTTTGCAGATCCGATATCTGTTTGTAACTCGGATTCATCATTGAGTTTTTCGATTAAATCCAACTTATTTCTCATTGTCCTTTCCCTATCAACTTTATCCTTCCAGAGCTTTAGATTGTTTCTAAAGGAAAAAGTCAACAAATATGTTAACACAGAAAAAGTTTGAACAAAAAAGTGATTGTATAGAACTTTTTGCTCTTAAAATAAATTCAAATCATAATTACATGCAATGATTTAAGTAAACTCTAGCACTTGGTAACAAATGAGTCAACATTTTAAAGCATGGAATTGAGATATTAGTTAAGAAGTCGACTTGAGATGCCGGCTGCTCATGAACTTTCTCCCTATCCATTAGAGGTATTGGTTTTCTTCCCAACTTCTTTTCAATGTCTCCCTGAGCGTAAAATTCTTCAAAAAGTACTCTCACTTGTTCTGTTGCTTCCATCCATGGTCTGGCAGTTGAATTAAGATCTGCTGCAGTCATAGCTATAGCTTCGAGTAATAATCTGTATATAGAATTATAAAATAAGTTATCAGTATTTACAATACCATTATATTTTATAATAGTATAGTATAGAAAACATAATGAAAAGGTTAGGTTAGGTTAGGTTAGGTTAGGTTAGGCTCACTTATGCTCGTTATTACTCCAATCAAATTTTCCACTACTCAAAAGTGGTTCTAATTTTGCTTTATTTGGAAAAAATAGCGCTAAATCTGTTGCAAGAATACAATGTTTGATATGAGACAAGACTTTTTTATATTGTTGAGTTGACAATGTCTTTAGTATATTGTGTCCGTTTTGCTGAAAATAATAAACAATTGTCAATAAAATCAAGTCTTGAAACGAGATTTTGTAAGTTATTTGAAATAAGTATGACTTACTTGTAAAATAGAAACGGTTTGGTTGTAATGATGGTGCTCTAGAGGTGATGTCGTATAAATGGCAGCTAATGGTGCCGAAGAATGAATTAGGAACTGGTTAGTAGTGCCCCTATGGTCGAGATCGTGACATAGACCCGACACAAAGAATGCTAACTTCTCTAATGAGCTGAATTTGTCTGAACTATGAAAGAAGGTATAGAGACTGTGCGCTACACTGAAACCATGCGTCCAATTGTGGTATTGCACGCGACGGTAATTCTTCTTAACTGTCAGTGTAAACCTGTACAGATCGTCGTTTTCTAGTTTAGGAATACCACTCATCTGTCCAATAATCTTGATTGTTGTCAATAACTTCTGGTCATTACTCAACTGGTAGGGAGAAAATGACGGACTGTCCAAATGATATATAGTTTTCAATAATTTATTAAAATAAAGTTTATGTCATATTTATTAAGTTCATACTGTGTGACATCCGGTAATTCAAAATTCTTCGCCTGCTCTTTAGTTATCTCTAACTCTTCAGCATTGCTGGTGTTGTGATAGGAGAGTATCTCCAGCGCTACTTTGTTTTTCTGCTCTGATTTGCGAATTTTGTCGTAAAGCTATCGACAAATAGAGAATATAAACTTTGATTAAACTTTTTACTAAATAATGTCAACATTTGACTCAAAACAAATGAAAAGAGTATTACTCTCGCGTGATCCAGAGCTAGACCGCAATAAGTGGCAAATGTAGAAAAGTTGTCTTCATCTACTTTAGTAAAATTTCCATTCAATTTATTCACCATCTGAACGACACCAATCACTCTAAATATAGTTAATTAATTATAACACATTTTAAAATCTTATTCTAATTAAAAATAAATTAAATTTAGTATAAAATATATGAATCAAATAAATATAAAAGATATAAATAAGTTTATTTTCAATTCTACTTTATATGAAAAATTATATGTTTTAATAAACTATCGACAACTGTATCGATTGTTGATGAGTTAGAATTTAATATTGATTTGTGTAAGACATGAATCACATGTAAGTCATACTTGTTTTTGATGAATATAGGCATACATAATAAGTTCTTAGTTTTATATCCAGTCAGTTGATCAATACTTCGATTAAAGCGTTTGTCTTCATACGCATCTGGAATGTTAAGCGCTTCACCAGTTTTAGCGACATATCCAGCAATACCAGTGCCAATTGGAAATCGAATTTCTTTTTTAGAGGTCGGCTCTTCCTTGTTCTCAGACTCTATTGACTGATTGTTACATAAGAATTGGTATTAGGCATGAATGAGATAACACATGTTGTCGTAATAATAGATTAAGTTAAAGATCACTAATAAGGATAGCCTATAATGACAACACGCTTGAAAAGCTTTAACTAACTTTGATGTCTTGTTTAACCTACAATTTTGTGAACCACAGAAAAGTTGGTCAATATTTACCTTATTTTCGTTGACTTCGAATATATGGGCATAAAGTTGTTTATCGACTGCATCCACAAGAAAGAGTGAAGTACGGTCTGCGTCCACCAACTTTTTTGCGTATTCCTTCATAAACAGGAAAATATATACTAATTGTACAGTATATGTACAAATCACTCAAAAGCCTCATTTCAAAGTTTAACACTTTTTTAATTAGCAGTAAATTAATTGCTTTGAATGCAGTTTTGAGATACAACTGCACAACTCGATGAATAATTGAAAAACTAACCATAATTTTATGGATGACTGAGTCCATACTAATCATGTCTTGAAAAATAGACCTTAAAGGAAAAAAATAGAAAGTTTAAAATATAATAACAATTAATTATTGCATATAATAATAAACTTACTTAACAACTGTCAGAAGAAAGGTATTTAATTTTCTCTGACGTGATAAGTTGGCAAATAACTAAAAAATTAGAGATCAATCAATAAATTCATTTTTAATTAAACTAATGAATAATTCAATTTATGCGTAAAACCTAACCTTCAAATGTATTTGAATTAATTTATTACCTCAGCGTAATGGAGAGCTATACCACCCCATACTAAATAACTATTCGTTATCTGAACAAAATAATTAAGAAATTAAATACTATTTTTTGTGTGACTTGCATTGATGTCATATATAATTAATGAACTTTTGAATTATTTTTCCTCTAATCACTTGGGCATAAATTAACAGTTATTGAGATTACCTCTTCGTCTTCTTCCACAAAAGGATCCGACCCTTTACTTCTGTAGAGCTCGAGAACACCTAAAGATAAGAAAAATGAATTGACGCAAATTGAATAATGAGCTCCTCTGAAAAACTAACCCATTAAGCTATTATCTGATTGTAGAATAGGTAATGCCATCACATAAGCAGTATTTAATGGCTTATAAGGTGAACCATCTTTGAAATGATAGTCCTGAATGAGAAGAGAATGTTAGCTGAAAAAGTTTCAAATAATACAACACATACATCGTCTTTAATGTCCCAAATGATAGCTTTCTTAGATTGTGCCACATATTCCGCGAGTGTATTCTTCTTCTCTTCATTTGCAAATCCATTCAAATTTGTTTGAGAGCTATCAGTGATTCTTTTCATTTGCTATTAAAATAAGGATATGGATAATGAGAATCAGTTTATTTAGAATAAGACTGTTTTGTTTGAATTTTGTTCAATAATATCAACCATTTTTCGGTTTAAAATAAGGAAATTTTTACAGAATTTCTATTCAAAAAAGTGGATTCCTATCGATTGAATGATTTCTATTACTTTATAATTGCAGTTCGAAGTTCAAAGTTCAAAGTTCGAGTCATAAGTTATTCTAACAAATAAATCTTTGAATAAAAGGCGCGGTTTTTTAAAATTCCTGATAAGTAATAAATCTTTTTCTTTAAGTAATAATTTCTTTTTCTTAATCAAAATCTTTTGTAAAATATAAAACAAGAAAATTGCCGTCAGTTGTAATATAAATTATTTGTCATTTCAAGATTAAGTGTATTTTTAACTTACATTAGAGATGGGATCGTAGATAAATAAATTCCAATGATAGGAATTGACAGCAAATGAAACAGTTGAGGCCAACTCTTTCAACACATTTATTTTATTTGGTTCATTATAGAGAGAAACAGCCAAGTTTTGAAGCATTTTTCTCTTGTCTACGTTTAGGCTTAACTTTATAATATAGAAAATTAATTAATTATATATTATATTAAAATAAAGAGTTAGACTATTTTCAGAAAGAGATGTATACCTTCGTTCGCGCTATACTTAAGCTTCTTTTATGAGTTATCTGTGTTTTTCTTAACATCCATCTCTCCAACTGTTCAATATCGATATTTTTCATAATATAGTCTTCAAGTAAGTCTGGATTCTGATCCAGAATTGTCTCCAAATGTTTTAAACCTGTATAGTTTGCCATTTTTATAAGCAATTCTCATATTTAAAATCAATAGAAATATTCAGATAAATTAGTAATGCTTAAGGGCATTATCAATAGTACTCAATCTATAAGTTTTATCTTATGAAAGAATTGAACAATTTTACTATCATAGTGTTGTCTAAACATTTACGAAATTGCCTGTAAATTGTGTGAAAATAGCATATTTGCAACAATCATAAAAGTTTATAACATGTTTTCCTTAAATATCGTAAATACAAATGTCTTTTTTCTGTTACTTCGAAATAAAGTAAAACAAAACTAAAGGTTAGACGTCTATCACTTTTGAAATCAAGTTTTTATTGATAAATCACTAATAATTTGAAGTTTGAATAACTTTTCACTAAATAACAGTTAGAGAAAGAGATTATTTTAAAGACTGAATATGTATTATACTTTCACATTGGGACAAATGACATAACATTGTAAACATTTTGAAGTACTTACTCATGATTTACACATTTATGAAGACAATACACTAATACACTAATAAAAGTAATACTGTTGGACAATATGCATGAGTGAACCACTTCGATGGATAAATAATAGTGAAATGTGATTCGCATTCATGCAAACTAATGCTTAATGCATGACAAGAGTACCAAAGCCAGCCTTCCCAGCCTCGAAGTCAAGGTAAGAGCTTTTTGATAATAGTGAATACGATGCTTATGGAATTCAGAACTAACTAATGAAAATCACATCTATTTGTTGACGACGACAATTCACTTCAAATGACTCCATATGATGATAAAAAAGGATTAAACTAAAAATCTTGACAGAGACATGTATTATTACACGACCTTTATTATAAGTGTGACTTCAGATAAGATTTTAGTTATTGGGAGACTCAGTGTATGACAGCTTTATCATTCATACTTCTAAAGTATCTATAATTCAAAGCTTTCTATGTAATGCTTCTCTGGTCTAACGTTAAGACTATTTACTCTCTTCTTTAATTACTATCGATATCAAAATTGAAGTTCAATTAAAACAATTTTTCATTTCTTTTAAAAACTTTTGAGGATTCAAATTATTTACATTTTTAAATTATGTGAGAGATAACTCTATTTATTCTTTTGGCAAACTTTTAAAAATATTATGATTTATACTCAAGTCATGCAAAATCATTAAACTTTCGTCAATATATAAAATAAGGAAAAATTATAAACAAATAAAGCAATGAATGAAAAGGAACTGAAGTAAAAAGTTATAAATAAAAATTTGACGCTTTAAATATTCATAACTATTATGTTTTTTAGTAATATATTGTTGAACTATAAACTTAAAAAAACTTAATAAAAAGATATTTTACGGCTAGACTTAAAAAAAAGTCATATTCCTCATAACATTTGATTTTTGAACAGATAGTACGGAAATCTTGTTTATATAAACTAAATATTTTGGTATTTATACAAAAAAAAGCTATAGTCAAGAGATAAAGAGCACAGTCGAATCTCTTTATCACAATCTATTATAATCCCATTAAGTGCTTGTATTATAAAAAGTTAATGAATACCAAATTAAATCATTTTACTTATGATTACTTAAAAGAAAGTTAGAGAGCTCTTGAATTTTTTGTTGATTTGAATCTCTTTTTATAGTTAAGACTAGATTTTAATTGAATAATGGGATTCAGGTTTCGGTGGATCTTTCAATCAAATGTCAAATTTTCTTCCTTAGTATGACATAAGTTATTTGGTCATTACATGAAGTGCTACAATAGTTTTGAAACTCGATAAGATTCATAAACTCATAGCCTCATTCACACTGTACTACACGATCAATAATTCAAAAAATAAACACAATGTCAATCATTTCATATCTTGTAGTTATTGGCGAAAAACATGAAGTTTGAGAAATTATGTCTTAACTGTTTAACTAACTCACTATTCACAAAATTCTTTGCTTTAATGATAACACATATCTATCGATTTGAAGAAACTTGAGCTTAGATTCTCTCGAATCGAATCCTTCAAGTTTTTGTTATCAAACTTTTGGCATATTTTTGGTGATATTAATAAAAATTGATTTATAAAATGTTTTGGATTTATTATTCAGTAACCAAACTCTAGTTTTGGGTTTAGGCTAATTGTCATGCTTTGCATATGACATGATTAATGACAAATTCATGTCTTAGTTCTCAACTTACCACTTAAGTAATACTCAACTTATTTAATACGAGAGTTTATTTGCAAAGAATATTCTCCAAGTTCTTTAATACTCTAGAATTATATTTCCTTTAATACTCTTTATGTTTGAACAAAAAATATTGATGTAAAGCATAAATTGCTATTTTTCTCAACTCTTGTTAAGAAGTTGTTTATTAAGAATCCAATAAATTGATTAAAAAACTTAATCTTTAGACTTATATCGAAATATGTAAACATAACTTACGGGTTAGAATAGAATAATCAAATGCGATAAAAAAATTTGCTGAACATTACACAGCATTTGTTTCTCGAACAGAGAGTTCATAAACCAATAATTATTTGCCTTTAAAAATGAGCTTTCATTAGAGGCCTATTACAGTATTTAGAAATAGTTCTCTAGAGTACATACAGTATCAAAGTATGGAAAATAACAAATGAAAAGTGCTTTTAATCCTAATACAAATAATAATGGTTTAATAACAGAAAGTAAGATAAATACAGTTATGTTTATAGTTTATTCTTGGATTAAGTGTTGCCATGGGATTATCGAATAAGAGCTGATAAATGAAAGTTCAATTATAAGTATAAGAGTTTATCTAAACTTATTCAACAATTAGATTAGTTTTTGCATAAATATTATATGATAATTAGGACGTCAACTATTTAATAGTATGGAATTTACTTATTTTTAGGTCAGAGCTTCTCAAGATATAAATAACAGATAAATAAGATATACTTTAAAGCGGTGGTTCCCACACTTTTTTGGTCGTGGTTTGTATGGAATTTTTCTCCTAAAATTTCAATGATTCCATTGAATATAATGTTAAACAGAATCGTTTTGCGACCCAAAAAGGGTCGCGACCCATGGTTTGGGAACCCCTGCAGAACAGACTTTAGAGTATCATTCATTGACAATATATTTTTTAAATAATTACACAAATTCTTAATAAACTAAACGTATTTAGAATTACAATTAAGTAATTTTATTAATTTCTAAATAAATTGAAGACATGTTTTCATTTAATTAAATAACAAATACTTCAAAGGCTAATAGATATGACTATTGATGAATGGCATGAATAGTAAGCTGTGTTTGATTCAAATTTTGATAAAGAAATTTTATGTCTTATCAGTTTATGTATTGGTTCAATTATATGGACTTATTCAATAAGTAGTTAGACTCAAAACTAAATCAATAATAGCACTCAATACCTATTCAGGCAGTTATAAAAATAATTCTACTTATTTAGAATCAAATAATTTACGCATACATTAAATGATCAGTAAAATGATTGAAATATTTGAATTTTTTTTTGACAGATGTTTGTATTAAAAGTTATTTCTAAATTCAACAAAACTCACCCATAAAATAAACGCAAAAGTTATTTATTAAGTTTAAGCCAAAAATTTAGTCAATCTCTTGGATACCAATATTTTAAAATAAGCACTTTTTAGATGTTTATAAAATGCAAGTCATATAAAAAATTTTCTAATTAATCGGTTTTCAACTCAAAAATGCAGTGAAAGTGATTTTGAAAACAAGTCATAAACTTTATTATTTATTAAGTCATAAAATAGAATCTCTTTTACAGAATAATATATCAATATATAAATAAAACTCTTATTCAAATATAAAAATAAAATTTGATTTCATATTACGGTAGTATTTGACAAAGTGATGCATTTCTACTGTAAGAATCAGAATAACCCTAACCTATGAAATATATTAATTAATCTAAATATCAGATCTATTTATTGAATTCTCTGATTAATAACATTTAAATATAATTCAAGAATCAAATAGTGATTTAAATCTTTAGTAACGAATGATTAAGAATAACCCAAAAGACCTCACTATTAGCCCATAAACAAAATCTTAATAAGTTTTGAATCTCATATATAGTATTAAAGGCACAAAATTTATTCTTCTTTCAGCCATTTTAAGAGCAATGGTGTGAAGTAAGTAATAATAATGTTAGCGCCGGCTCTCTTGAAACTAGTCATGACTTCAGTGACAGCAGGTTTTAGTTGAAAGACTCCATGATTTGCTCCGTGAACTAGTAATGCGTATTCGCCTGAAACATGATAAACAGCAATCGGAAAGTTTTCATATTTTCGGGCAATTGTGGAGACAATGTCTAAATAAGGCAGTCCTGGCTTAACCATTACCATATCACAGCCCTCTTCTATGTCTCGCTCTACAGCACGAAGAGCTAAACCCCGAGAACCAGTGGGTAATTGATAGCATTTGCGATCACCAAACTTTGGTGCAGAACCTGTTTAGCAGACAAACAAATAATTAACTTAATTATAGAACACATAAAAGAGCATCGATTGAAGACCTGCTGCGTCACGAAAAGGTCCATAAAAACAAGACTCAAATTTGGCCGAATAGGAGAGTATTGAGACGTTGTCTAATCCGTTATAACGCAATGCGTTTCTGATGACACTGATTCTGGTGTCCATCATATCACTGGGCGTTATCACATCAGCGCCCACTTCAGCGTATTTGGTGGCGATTCCGGCGATCTTTTCTATGGAACTGCTGTTATCCATATTTCCATTCTTGTCAAACACACAACAGTGACCTTCTGGTGAGAAAGTGCAGAGACAGACGTCAACCAATATCAACAGCTGTGGGAACTCTTTCTTCAACAGTGGTATTAGTCTTAAGACAGGATTTCTCTGATCATCGATGGCGTAAGCGATTTGTTTCTCTTCTAACACCGGAAATAAGAGAACAGACCTGAGGTCGTAGTCTTTGATCAGTGGTCGCAAGTAATCGACGCACACATTAATACCCATTCGCTTATTGTTAGGCAAAGACTCGATGGGAACGCTTTCGTCGTCGCCATTGATTATAAAAAGCGGTAAAACAAAGTCTTTGGCCGAGAAAGTGGTGGTTCCGCGCGATTGCCATTCGCGTAGCACTTCATGTGATTGACTTGAATGCAAATAATGGCTCAGTTTTACTGAATTTGTATTCATTATTAGTTATTAAAGTTATATTAGAGTTAAATTCAATCCAATCAACAGTTATTACAAATGAGTTATAGTTTTATGTGATTCATGAATATGAATGTGCAGTAAAAAGTTTTATTCAACTTTTAAACTTCCTTTACATACAGTACACGTTGTTGTTAACCATCTTTATGTATAATATGTAATATGTGTTCACTTTTAATCTCTAATAACACACTTTAGAGCCAATAGAGTTCGACATGATTTCCAAAACTTTGTTTATTTGTTGTTTTATTTCAAATAAAGTTAAAGTTCAAGTATTTCTTATTGTTTTTGTTTCTCTTCTTAGGCGACAACTTATTCAATGTAAACAACTTTTATTTTCTTTTTACTTTTTTATATTTACTGAAACCAAAATCAAATCCTATACTAATTTTTTTTTGTTTGTCTCTAATATTGAATCTTAGAGTCCTTTTAAATAAATGATAAACAAATAATTTATATTATTATAGATTTAAAAGCATTGAAAATTGCTATAAATTTCTACAACCAATTGATCAAAAGTGAACCAAACAGTGCTTTAAATCAATGATTTTGTCGATTATAACAAAACATCAAAACATTAGTTTTCATTAAAATTAAATAAAGAATAAAAACATTTTTCTGTAATTAAAATATAATTTTTAATAAACAAATAAATGATTAATAATTAATACAAACAAAAGCTGTTTTTAATCCAATTATTCATAGAATAAATTCATTGAACAAAAAGTTTATAAATAAACAAATATTTTGAAAATTATTTAATTGAATATTAGTTTTAAGTTTATTTTGATATCAATTCAAATATCTTAAGCCTCTGTATTCATCGGCAACAGTGAGCCATCGTTTTCTTCCGGCAATTGTTCCTCAAATCTCTGTTTGAAAGCGTCGACCAATTGTTGACTGACTTCTCGTTTACATTGAGTGCAAAAGACGTTGTTTTGTTCGCTATTAAGCGACAAATTGATGAGTTCTTTGAGACATAACTGATGGTAAATATGTCCGCACTCGAGCACTTGATTGGCAACCAATGGTTTGATTTGATGACAACATAGCGCACAAATGGCTTTACTCTCATTCTCCGGAATATTGAAGTCATGCATAAGACGCCGCAATTTATGCATCCGTTTCATGTGTTTCTTCATATGCTTTTTGGGTCCCTTCTTATGTCCGGATCCGTCTGAACTGTCCGACGAAGAGTCGCTGCCATCAGTCCATTGCTGGTGTCCGTGATGTCGATGAGGGCCGTGATTGTGGTGACCATAAAGTCTTGCCTTCATTGCTCTTTTGAACCATTTGCCCATTTTGTGGACCTTTTCTTGAATAAAGTTTTAATATTATTATCAAAACTCATAAAAATTTTTAATGCATTTAAACAATACCTAAAAGTTGTGAAATAAGCCAAATGTTTAGTCAAATCAGTCACAAGTGAAACACAATTGAAAGTCTTAACCGGTCTTAACGTTATGTCAAACTCAGAGCAGAGTCGCAATTGCCAGACGAGAGACAGCTTTGAACAGCTATTATAATAATGTGATACGAGATCGCGTTATATACCTAAA
>JAQGAM010000107.1:0-17419 GCA_034697665.1 Nanhermannia comitalis
CATAACCTGATGGTTGTTGACTATAACCTTGTTGTCCATAACCTGATGATTGTTGCTGACCATATCCTGACTGTTGTCCATAACCTGATGGTTGTTGACTATAACCTTGTTGTCCATAACCTGATGATTGTTGCTGACCATATCCTGACTGTTGTTCATAACCTGATGGTTGTTGACTATAACCTTGTTGTCCATAACCTGATGATTGTTGACCATATCCAGAAGAATATGATTGTGGTTGAGTGTAATTTGACTGTTCATAACTCTGAGTGGGTTGACTATACGATTGTGTGGGTTGACTATAATTTGAAGAATAAGACGGTTGATTCCCATAGCCCTGAGTCGGCTGATAACTCTGTGATGAATAATCATGTGGTTGTTGATAACGTGAATAAGTCTGTGTGTAATTCTGTGTTCGAGTGTATATTTGTTTTGGGTAATAGTTTGGCTTTGGCTGTAATTTGGAGGGCCTATAATGTGGACCTCTATATGGTATGTATTGAGCTGAATAATAATAATTTGGATTAACTGCTGGAGGCTTTCCGGCGCCGTATTGTTCAGATCGTGCCGTAAAATAGCCAGTATTGAGATAACCGGGAGGATTGCTATAAGGACTATACTGGGGATTATTGTATTCATTTTGAGTGTGAGGGTATTCGAATCTGTATTGTGGTGCTTGATATGTCTGTCGGTGAGTACCATACGAATGGCCTGAATATGTATGTGTCTGATGGGCGCGAATGTACGACTTTGTTAAATAAGTTACATATAATCGAATCATTGTTTGTTACTATAAAGAACTTACACTTGATTGAGGCCTATATTGTGGCTGTTGTTGTCCCCCATATCCTCCCTGACTCGAATATCCAGCTGACCGCTTATTTCCTTCAGTGGATCCATAAGTTAAATAAGATCTTCCATAAAGATTATAATTATCACCTTGAATGGGTTCAACGTTGCGCCGGTCTTTCCCTTCCTCCGCTGCCTTCTTGTCCGGTTCCACACCTTCCTTCTTGTCCACAGTTTCTGTCACTTCAGTGCTTACTTCTACAGCACTTGTTGTGCTTGGCGATGAAATTGAGCTTTCAGTGGTAGTGACTATCTCTTGAGGTGCTTCTGTTGTGAGCCGATCGTCAACCGATCGTTTCATTGAATTACTAATATTAGAACAATCTTTGACAGGACTCAGGCCGTCAACAATTATAGTATTTGGTCCAAAACGAAAGCCGCTGTTGATATAGTCATAACTTTCGTAATTAGTCAATAGGGTGACTGGTTTATTAAATATCGCTTCGCAACCACTGCAATAATTGGCCATTGAAAATCGATTTTTATCTTCATCTAAATTTTCCCACTTTATAAGCCTTTCAACCTTCATATAACCGCAATTTTTGGCAGCGCTTAACACCACTTCAGCGACTAAATGATTACATTAAATGGATTTAATTGAATTGAAAGCTTTACATTTAATCAAAGACATACCAAAATCAAAACTGCACATTTTTTTCTGAACGTCTTCGGGCATTTTTTTATAACAAGTCAGACAACTTTGATGGTCAGTCGGACATTTGGTTTCATCATTAGGTGAATTGATATCATCACCGTCAAACCAACTTCTCTTCTCTCGCAAACTTGACTGTTCTCCATCTGTTCTTCTAACAGATTGTTAAGTGTTTAGAAAAATTGAAGTTAAGGTCAAATTTGAAACGACTCACCCGTAAACTGATACAGAATTAACAATGGAATAATGTAACAAAAGACAAGATAAAAGAATTAACTTCATTTTGATGGAAAGCACTTCACCAGCCGTGCGCTCCAATGCAAAAGTAAGAGATGCCAACCGATCAAATTGTAGACTCAATTTATATGATGACCTCTAGAACTTCCTCAAATTTTGCTGATCTCATTCAAATACATTTAATCTTTTATTAATCATAGCTTTAATTTTAAAAAGTAATCTCACAATTGCATTGAAATCCAATTGGTTTTTAAATAATTTATAATTATTATAAATTTATATTAAGCAAAATGATTAATATTGAAATTCAAACGATGATCTATTTTGTAATTTTCTATGTTTCTTAGGGTTAAAAAGAAATTTTAATTGTTTTTATATACAATATTTAATAAAAATTACATATTAATTATGCTATTATTGCTATTTTCTTTAAAGATAACCATAAGACTAACCATTTATTAAAGGAAGTAAGTCAGCGAAAAATGAAATTGTGATAAATCTTTAGTGATTAAAACATAGCGCAAACTTCACAAAAATCAGAACTTCACTATTAATCAGAACATTACAGAAATTATCTATAAAGTAAAATTAATTTACTTGACTTTGAACTTATTTAAATGATAGATATTTTAACAGATTTTCAAAACTTAAATAATAAAAAAGTTTTAGTCAATACTAAAAATAAGAGCTTGCATATAAATATATAGAACTTTTAATGCTTTCCCTCTTTTCTAATTTAAGTTTCTGAAGTATTGTGAAAAATAAAATATAAAAAATTAATAGTATTTGTGTGTCTGCTTATGTTTGTTTTTAAACTTGAAAACATATTATAACTTGCATTAATACTATACTAACTATAGTTTAAATTTAATTTTTTGCTCTAAAATACAGTGAACTTTATTAAACTTCACATATAAAATATCATCTATTGGTTTAATTAATTTTAAGATTGATTGAGAGGATGAAAATAATTAGCTCTTAAAATATGACAGTAAGTGACAATGCATACCATTACGAATCAATTAAAACTAAAGTTAGTGTTTGTAGAAATCTCCTAAGCATTAAATTAATATTCTCCGATACATTAAATTCTGTATTATCTTCTGATTCTAGAATGTTATATTCGCTGTAATTGAGCTCCAGATAATCACATTATTAACCATATATAATAAGCTAAAAAGTTATAATACACTATAGAAAAGTAGTTTTTAAACTTTATTGTTCGAATACTAGATAATAAACCTTTCTTATCGATCCAATTGTGTTTTGATAAACATAATTGACTTGAAAATAAAGTTTCTGTGCCTGAAATAGGCGTCATATATAACAATAATTAATAATTATTTTAAAGTTACTATAAGTTCCTCTAAAAATGCAATATTTGCCACATTTACTGCCTAAAGATAATGAATGCTATAAAACGGTGCAATACATCTGTATATATTAAGTACAGATACCAATAATTGTACCAATGCACAGTTAGACCCCGATTGTATTCACCCGGATTATAGCAAAAATCGATTTTAGCACAGGATTTTTAAGGCACGGACAGCTAATATGGGATGTGTAATGTTAAAGTGTTCGGATTGGTTTCGGGACGTAACGGCACGGCCAAATCGGCGCATGGTCAAACCTAACCTAACTTAACCTAACCCACAAGATTTTTTTAATAATTAGATTCATTTTGTCTTAATTTTTTGGTTAATAATTAACAGTATAATAAAATGTGAGCCAATTTGGCTGCGATCAAATATCCTGATACAGTTCGGATTATAGCAAACCCGATTTTAGCAAAACCCTGATTATAACAACGATTTTTCAAAACACGTACAGCATTGACAGTGTTTCGATTTTAGCAATTCTATGATTTCTGCAATATTTTTTTGTCTAGGATTCATCGAAAATTATATTTAATAAATTTTTGAAAAATGTCTAAAAAATTATAAAAATAGAAATTACATTTCAATTTTACCATGGGATTGGTCAAAATGGGGTTTAACTGCGATTATTTTCTTATGATTAAAATTATTGTTTATAATAAAATATCGGAGAACTGAAAATGAAGTTTAAAAATTTGAAAAAATGAAACAGAAAATACAATTTACAGTATTTCATAAAATACAGTAAATGTTAAATATTTGTCGATTCCGTGATTCCGACTCGAGATCCGTTTCAAAATTCTTGGATTCCGTGATTTTAACATAAATAAGACTTTTGATGACGTTATTTGTGTTACAAAACATCAAAACAGCAAAAGAGCCAAATAGTAGTGATTTAAAAGTTAAAAGTATTTAAATGTTAATAACTATTATTGAATTGAATTAATTTGTTTGAAATGCTTTTGAAAAGATTGAGTCAAAAGTTGTTATTAAACTCATTGGTTTTGATGAATGGTATGAAAGTAATGAAGAGAAGCAGAACATATACGACATATGACTCGACCATATACTCGCTCTCCACGAATATCAAAGACAGCGGAAGTCCTATTGCAGTGATTCGTGTCTCAGGTCTCAAGACTTGCCATCTTTTGCAGCAATTAATCAAAAAGAAGTCAATTATAAAGAAATGTTTGTTTAATCCGCGAAACGCAGTCTTCACTCAAATACATGACAACCGAACCGACGAATTGCTCGACAAAGCGATTGTTATTTGGTTTCCAAAACCCAACAGCTATACGGGTGAAGACATGTGCGAACTCCATATCCACGGATCTAATGCTGTGATAACAGGTGTGTTGAATGCCATGAGTCGTATCGAAGGCTGTCGTCCTTCAGAGGCCGGAGAGTTCACCAAAAGAGCGCTCATTAATAACAAAATGAATGTAATCGAAGCCGAAGGTATTCATGACTTAATCTGTTCTCAAACTCATTCACAAAGAAGACGTGCTTTGAGTGCAATGTCAGGAACTGTTGAAAATGTTTATGAAAGTTGGAGAACACAAGTCATTCAATTAATGGCACATTTGGAGGTCAACATAGACTTTGGTGAAGAAGAACTCATTGAACGTTCAGTTTTGGATAGCGTTAGGACTCAATTGAATGAATTGCTCCATAAAATAGAGACTCATTTACATCATTCAAAACATAAAAGCGATCTCATTAAAGACGGACTAAAAGTCGCTATAATTGGAGAATCAAATGCTGGAAAGAGTACTCTTATTAATCAATTGTGTGAGTAATCAATATTTGATATTTTTGTGTTTAATTTTGATATAATGTCTAACTATTCGACATAATTAGGCAAAAGAGATCTCTCTATTGTCTCACCAATTAGTGGCACCACAAGGGATGTCATCGAAACCTGGCTTAACATTAATGGTTATTCAGTCTGCATATCAGATACGGCAGGAATTAAAGACTTGACACTTGACTTAAACGATTCTATTGAAAGAGAAGGAATTCTGAGAGCTGTTAAAAGGCAATCAAAAGCTTTTTCAGTAGTAAATTAATTTATCTGAAATTTTTTTAATTAAGATTAAATTTAATTTTAGAGCTCAAAGTTCTGAACTTATATTCTATGTGATCGACGCGACGACAATCAGTCATAATCTAGACATCAATACTATAGTTCCTAAACATATAAAACAAATTATAAATAGCAGTTCAAAAGTGGTTTATCTGTTTAACAAAATTGATTTACTTTCGCATCAAAATTACATTTATTTACAACAATATTGTAATCAATTATCATATGATTGGAATCTAATAAGTTGTAAAACATTAATTGGTTTCCAAGATTTTACTCAAAAATTTACAAAAATTATCGAAGATTTGTGCGGAAATCCAATGCAAGAGATGTTGTTCAGCACGAGTAGACATGAGGCGCATCTCATTAAAGTTATCGAACAAATAAATTTGTCGATTATAACAATCGAAAAAGATATTGCAATAGCGGCTTATCATTTAAGACAAGCGGCGCAACACATCTCTTATATAACCGGAAAAATAACAACAGATCACATATTGGACGTGATTTTTAAAGACTTTTGTATTGGAAAATAAATAATTTTTGAATATAAGTGTATTTTCTCAATATTTGAATGATGGCTAACATTATATATAAACGGATCCATCGCTTGGTTTTAAATAACCGGTGGCTATAAGTATGACATCGATGAGCGTCCAAACGCCGAGACCACCAAAGCTGAAGAGTTTGCCGATGCCTTCCTGCCAATTGCCTAAATAGAACCGATCGATTCCAAAGCCACCTAAGGTTATGCTATACAAGTACAGGCATTTCATTAATAGTCAATACAATAGCACAACAATAGTCAACAGTTATGGTTAACCTCAACAACAAAGCTGTCGACCACTTATATCCGGACACAAAATTGCAATTCTTGTACTTATGAAAGACTCGATTTCCAAAACAAATCAAATTATTGTCATTCACTTCACAGCGAGACTTATATCGAGAAAACCAATTACACGAAGTGTTGACCGAACAGTTGTACTGCTCTTCAGGCAATTGATAGCAAAATGCACACAAATGGCTTCGATTGAAGTTTGTTTCGCCCTGAAGTTCATTACAAATTAGTTTTCAATTATTGATTACTTTTTTATGACTAATAAAAGTGTTTGACTTACACTGCAATTAATCCCATTTAATGGTCGACACGTTGTGTTCACATACTGTCCATAAATACACGAATAGTTGAAATGGCATTCAATGCAGTCGAGAGACAATTGAGAGCAAAGAGTGTTAGCGTTAGAACAGAATTGCTTTTCATTAATTGAATTCATTTGCTTTTCGTCCGATTCTGAATAGTGTTGAGCACTGTTTTGCATCTCAATTGATTCGATGGTGTGTTTGTGTCCTATCAGTGAACATATGAAACAAATCAATACATTAAATAAAAAGCGATTTAAAAATCGCATATTTTTGTTAACTTTTATTCAAAAACAAAAACATTTGAAAAATAGTGACTCAATCAGTGCTTATAATGAGTGCACTCTTGTTATGGATTATTATATTTCTATTTATATTTATTGCCAATTATTTGATGCCATCTGTTGTCAAACTCTTAAACTATTTTAAACCTAATCTTCATTGAAATCGAGTTTTTGTTACCAAAGAAAGTGTTAAACTTTTTTTTGTGTCTCACTCTCAGAAAATAAGAAACAATTACTTTTAAAAATAAAGATAACGTTTGAATATATAGTAAAAAGCATTATATTTTATTGAACTCCTTAAAGATAATCAAAATTTACAAATTTATACTTTTCAGGCACAATATTCTGTTCTGATATTACACATCATTACACATATATTTAAATATGAATTTTTTCACATTAATGCACGAAAACATTAGTTTTTGGTATTAAATCAAATATAATGAGTAAATGTAAATAAAATCATAAGACTTGAGAACTAAGCCTTGAAATGAGTAAATAAAAAAAATGTAATTAAGAATAACATTTAAATTATGAGTGGGTGGGCTCAACATTATGAGCCATATTATTCTTTTTGCCTCGCGATCGGTTTCTGCCCGGTTTGGAACTTCCGCATTGCTTTCTTATCACTTTCGTGGCCTCACATCCAGAACCAGAACTAATTCCTTCATTTAGAAGAGTGAGTGTCTTGGTTTTAACACCATTTTCACACGGAGTCCAATCAGACTTCTCATAATGACATGCTATCAGTCAAAAGTTTTATGGTTTATTAGCTTTTATTGTATAAATCAATTATGAGAATAAGCATATAATCACATAGACATACGCTCTCTGCAAGTCTTTGTTATATTTCTTGTGCTTTCGCAGCCAAATGTGGATGTAATCCCACTTTTAAGGCTATCGATTCGAAATTTTGAGCCATTGGTGCAGTCACTCCACACACCCTTTGCATACCGACAGTCTAGAAATATATCATATTTTCAATAGAATAAGTTTAAAGTATAAATTTGTATTTTCTTTAACTTTATAAAAGCATGAATTCAATTATTTTTTACAGTGGATTTCAATTCTGATTCTTTGTTCGCTTAACTCGAAAACTAAACAAAAACTATTTTTTTCGGAAGTTAAGCATATATTTTAAAAAAAGTAATTCAAAGCTTATATTAATATAGAAATATCTTAGTTGTCATAAACATAATGCATTATATTCTACAGTACTGTAAAGTGCAGTATATTTATTGAATGAATAATGAACTGAAATGTGATCGACTCACTCAAAACTATTTTAAATGAATTCGGAAGTTACTCTAAAAATTATTTAAAAGGAATTATTTAAACTCTAACTTGAAAGAGGAAGTGACAAATTTAACTCAAACAGATCAGAATAGGTTATGAACTAAAGATAAAGATGCAGTTTTCTTAAAACTCATTCGTCACATAGAAATAATGTTATTTTTTCCGATTTTCTCAAAACAAAAATATTTCTCTCATTTCTTTAATAAGAGATAAAAAGTCTGAATTGAAATATTTGTTAGATGATAAGAATAGAATAAAAGCCTTGCACTTACTCTTTTTACAGGCGCGCGAAATAAATTTTTCGGGTTCACAATGAGTTAATGCAGAGCGAGATGTCTTGAGTTTAAGAACTCTTTTTTGTTGACCTAAACGTATAACAATACCATTTTCATGAATCAGTTAAGAAAGAGTTAAAAATAAAAACACCTGTAGTGAGGTCGCACTCTTCCCAGGGCTCCTTCTCATATCGACATTCTATTGATGTGAAATGAATTTAAATAATTAAAACATATTTACTTAATTTCAGTGACAGGTCGATAAAATACAAATAAATATCATTTGTTATTATGTTTTAATATTTTTCGTATAAATTAGTGAAACTACAGGTGATTTTTTTCATTTCGCAATAGCTTTTTAATTTCAAAAGATACAAACATGAAATTTTCCAAAATTATACCTTACTTATTGACAAATAAACCCATATCAAATTTTTGAGGTATACCTACCCGTTCACGAGATACGCCACTTTTTGTAAATTTCACGTGATTACCGTTTCCAAATGGGTGAAGCAACCTAAAAATCATATGGTAGCTCAATTCGATAGCATTTGACGAGACGATTCTAACGGTGTCAAAATTTTTGATGTAGGCCTCCCGGTTCAAAAATTATTTCAATTTTTGTTAATCTTTTAATTTTAATAGTAAACTATAGTGTTTCAGTTTAACAAATAACATATAACGTTGTCGATAAATGACGTATAATTAAGAAAAATTTCATTTTTGTATCTTTTGGAATTAAAATGTTATTAATAATTTGAGGTGCTAACTCGAAAAAAAATCACCCGTATAATGTTTAATTAAAAGAGCATTAAATATTCAAACCTCAAATAGAATACTGCTTTAATGTTAAAGAATAGTTTACTATAAAGTCATAGCTATAGATTTAAAGGGTTTAACGAGTGCTAAAACCGGAGCTGCAAAACTATTTTTAATAAAGATTGAGCTCAATTAACAAACATTTTCTTGACTCTATTCAAAAGTGATTTTATTCTTAAATTTCATTCATTTATTTCAGTTATAGAAATGGCAGATTGTATTTAAATATTTAATTCAGTTTAAAAATAATTGAGTGTATAATTTGATTTCGTAAACCCATTCACTCATGAAATACTTAACAGTTGACGTAATTTTATATAACATGACATTCATAATTAGTTCTAAATCCAAGTGACAAAAACAACTTTTATGCAATTCAAGGACTTTGTAAATATTTTTCTAAATTCTGATAATTTAATCAAATATTTTTAAACACTGATAATCGCAAAAATTGTTGACATTTATGATCAAATAATTAAAAATGATACACAGAACCTATACTTTATCGGTAAATCAGACATTTAGTCCCTGCAACTTTTAAGAAATAATTATTGGAAGCTTATTAATAAATGCAATATTTCAATAAAACATATTTCCCTATTAGTAGCGCTAAGTAGAAGTTTTACTTAATTAGTCAAAAGACTTTAAGATCGCTTAAAAAATGTCACAAATTGTAACAAATTATAACAAATTATTGAAAACTGTCACTGTAGTGATGGGCGTATGACATTTCACCAATTTTAAAAATTCATAAAAGCACACCATTACTTAATGCATTGCAAATCTTATTCTATATCTATAATAATATGCATATATGCATAATAAAAGTTTAAATTTAAATCCAGATTTTACTAATTTTTAAACCAAGTGCTTTTGTTTCAATATTAAGTTTTCAAAAACTTAGAGTTTTGAAAATGAATTAAATTATTCTGATTATTGCACATTACTTTATATTCAATTCTAATTTAATGCTAAATAAAATGATATATAACTTTTAATAATATGATGATATGATACATGTTATAAAATATTTAATTTAAATTTTCACAACCATGAAGCTTAAGTTGTAAATATTTAAGGCTTACCTTTTGAAACATTTTAAGGCTAACTCGTAAGATTCAAACTTTTTGTAAAAACTATTCCAATATTTTTTAAAAATATCAATTTGGCAAAATTTTGAATTTTAGCATAAATAAGCAGAATTTTATCCGAACGATTGTCGGAAAGTTTTTAATTTTTGCAGAATTTACCAATTTTAGTAAAATCTGCTTAAATTCACCATATATTCCAAAATTCAATTTTTGTGATAAATTTTGTTATTTTTGCTTAAATTTAACATTTCTGCTAAAGTTATGATTTATGGCATATGACAATATAAGATATGACAAAATCAGAATTTCTGCCATATCTGTCACCACATATCAAAACGTTTTAAACATTTACTTAAAAAAAATAATTTAAGTAAACATTGATTCCCAAAATGCATGAATCTTCAAGAACTAAAAATATAAATATTCTTTACTGAAATTAAAGGTGCAACTGATTTGGATTGGTTTGGGCCGAGATTTCAAAATTTCAAATGGTTTGGGTTGGTTTTGGGTAGATATTAAAACTTTGTCAACCCAAACCCAAACCCATTTATTCGTATTTCGGTTAGTTTTCAAAGAAAAAGTTTATTCTAAAATTATAATTTGAATAAATTAAACTGGAAGCTAATACATTTTGATATTTTGAACACCTAACCCCCTTCTTAAAGCTTGATTTCTGTTTAAAGCCTAACACATATTTAAAACCTCACACCTGTGAAACGCATTACATTAAGATAAATCATTGATAATAAAGATATTGAAGTTTTGCTTACGACTTAGTTTTGTAAAAATTTTGAACAGTATTCACTTCTCTATTTTATTTGAATTTATGTGATAATTATGTCAATTAATTGTATAAAAGATAAGAATGAAGACCAAATAATTGTTTAAAGTGACAATCAATTTATTGACATTGAGGTCAATATAGGTTGTTGTAAAGTCTCGCAGAGAATCAAATATTGTTAATATTGTAATTTTTGAATAAAAAATTTTTGAAATTAATTATAGGCTTCTGGGTTGGGTCGGGTTGGGTTTGAGTTGACTGAAAATGTCCCAGTTTGAGTTGGTTTGGGTCAAGAAAATAAATTTTCGGGTTGGTTTGGGTCGCATAAGTACGAACTAGTTGCACCTTTAACTGAAATTAGAAAAAGTTAAAAAAATATCACTAAAAATATAAACTATAGAATTTTGTGGAGACGGTTACTGCTAATAACAGTATATTTATAAATATTTAGTTTTAAAAATTTTAAAATATTGTTCTGAAAGTTAGTTTTTTGTGACTTTACGTTAGACTTCTTTTTACACTAAATTTATAAATTATTTAAAGTTTTATCAATGATTCGATACAATTCAGTGTCAAGAAAATGAGTTGTTTTACAATCTCGTAAATAAATCAAAGCTCTAATACTTTTCTATTCAGCAAAAAAGTTTATCGTTACAGATCACTTACACGTTAGAGACTTAAAACACTTCCTATTAGTAACTGTTTGAAATCTGTTAGAAATTATATAAATATATAAGTACTCTATCATTTAAAAATATTTTTTATTGCTAACGATAGTTTTCTATATAGAATAAGCAAAAGATATTTTATGACTTTATTAAATAAAAATTAAAATAAACAAATATAATTGTACTACTTCTTGGGTAAATTATATATTCAAGGTCTTAATTCTAACCCATTGTAAGAATTTTCTTAGATGATATCTATTAATAGGTTTAATATTCATTAAGATTCAGTTCAAAAGGGTTTCGGACAGTTAATAATCGAAGATTTATTATTCTGAGAGTGGCACTGAAGCCATTTAAATATATAAGTAAACAAAAAGTTGTAAACATACTTGACAAAGACCGGTTATAACATTAGTATTAGTCAAAACAGATTTGGAAGTAAATAAGTGAAATAAATACCAGGTTTTTTATTAGGATTGGCTGCTCTTATCAATCGATTGAGCAAAACTTGATCTTCAAAACCAGTCACATAGCTGTCAATTAATGCTAATGATAGCAGAACAAGAAAAAATCCATATTTCATTTTGATATGAAATGTCTAATTTTTAAAAGAAAATAGAAAAACAAATTAAAATACAAATAATTTTAAAAATACAAAATAGTTTTATCATAAATAATGATCAAGTAATGGATGTTACAAGTCAAGTTCAATATTGGACTTAATGACCAAATATTCACATAAATTAATTTAAAGTTAATTAAATGTTCTCCAATCTTATTTAAACTTTACTTTAAAATAATTATTCTTAGAATAAGTAAAATAAGATTAAAATAATGCTCACATAAATTTAAACTTTATAAGTTATAACTATTTATACTTTATAGGAATAGATGAGAACTTAAACTGAGAGTTACATAAAGATAAACAGTTGTAGTGAAATATAGTGAATAGAGTACATCAAACTCGATTTTTTCCCTCTTGAATTGAATTAATAAGGAAACATCCAATCAATTCATAAGTAAATTAGTTTTATCAATATATTAGAGACCAATTTATATAACTTTATATTTTCATCTAATGCTATCGCTTAATAGACAGACTACGCCTTTTCCAACTCACCAATTCTGGATTGAGTGAGTCCTGAGTCTCTATGTTAAGTGCTTTGAAGAACAAGAGTTTGTTGTTAATAAGACTTTATGTCAATCTTATGATAACACAAGATATCATACTTACGAGTTAGCTCTGCTTTAACTAGAAATTAAATACAGAACTGTTTGTGTGAGAAATTTTACACAATCAATGTAAAAAACAATTCATACTTACAATAGTTTTCGTACAAATCTTTAAATAGCAACTGATTCAGGATTGATATGAGTCTATCTTTTAAGTTATCAAAAATAATGAGAGTCTGTCTCTGTAATGCTTATAATATATTTATGTAATGTTGACCTTTCATTTCCTTGAGGCATAAAATAACTTTCTATAGAAACTCTATTGCTCTCAAATGTCTCCAATGTCTTGAAGGAAGTGAACGGGAGGGGAGTTATACTCTGGCTCTCAATAGTGTATATTGAGAGCAAATAAGTTAAATGCTCTCTAACTGTAAGTGTGAGTTATTTTAAGTTATGTCAAAGTTTGAAAGTAAAAAATTTCCAATACTTGAGTTCTCTCTTTGTGTTCCATAAGTTTACTTCAATTTGATTTTTATAATTTTTTATAGTTTTTTAAAACTTTTTTAAAACTTATTTCAGAATATATGTTCAAATAACACTAATTTCAAACTGAATGCAATCGATTAAATCTTATATTTTTCTATGCATTTCTAGTTTTACTTTAAGCACGACTTTTAGGCAAATGGAAAAGCAATATACAGTAGAATATAATATACAGAGTAGTACTCGTACTATACTTTGTAAATCTTATCTAAAGCTTTGAATGAAGATTTGAGTGAACACTTGATTATTATATAATACTATACCTGTAGAGTATGTGTGTCAATAAGCATTGTCTCGACTGCATAATTGTCTAATAATATTGTGTAATAGTTCACAGACCTGCACAACCCGCAGAAGCTCACGAAGACTTTCAAAAAAATATTATGTCTGCCAATAGTTTGTTGAATATTCTATAAAAACCAATTGCATTCATTATATATTATATAAAAGACACTTAACTATTATTACTTAAGTTTGAATCTTTCCACAAAACTAATAAATGTTATGATCAATTAATTAAATAAATTGTATATTTGTACAATTATTTAAAATTAACTTTGAATTTAATAATTTTAACGAATAAAAAACGAAAGTTTGCAAAATTATGAGCAGTAGTGAACTTACAATTTATAGCTTACAAGTAAGTACTGATCGTTACTCATAATATGCATTAATTATTTATAAAAGATTAGTCTTCAGGTATTTAAATAATATAAAAATTATTTTCAAAATTAAAATCTTTTAAAAATAAAGCCAAATAAGTAAAAAATTATAAAATTAAAAACCAACTAAATTAATATTATTTCAAGAATGTATACGAATGTTAAGATCTGTGTTAAAATCTCTCATTTTTAAAAATCACATAAAAACTTTTCACGCAATAGAAAAACGAATATAAAATGGATTAGTTATACAACAATTACATTTCAAATATAATATCATTTTCTGCTACTATTGAAATATTGCCAACAAGATTAGAGTGATTAAACCTCTAATTTTAATAATTTTGTTTTTAAAATGTGTTCATCATATCAAACAGTTTTGCCTGAGTTTTGTCTTCACTCAGTTTGAGTTATAACTAAATTAAAACTGCTTTCAAAACTCATAGTTTACTAATTCAAAAAAAACTTTTTTATATTAATAATAAACTTAGGCATTAGTTTGAATCCAATAATTATAAAAATTAATTCATATTTTCTAAAAGTTATAATTAATTTTTTTTTACAAATGTGTTCATAAAAAAAAGTTGCTTTCATTGCATTCTTTCATAACTGACTAAACTTTGTAATTATTCTATTAGTGAAGCAAAGTTTACTATCGTTAGAATAAATGTTCTGATCCTTTAATTTATAACTTTTATAACAGTGAAATAGAGGCAGGCAAATCCAAAAATTGAAGCACCCAACCGCACCCGCTTATAAATTCAAGGCGGGTACCCGCAAAATACCCGCATTTAAAAATATTGATTAGAGCTATATTGATATAGATATTGATTACAGCTTAATATAATCAATACAATGATTTTATTTAATTATCTTCAAGTATTACTTCCAAAATAGCTTTAATTAAATCAAAATTAGACCTAACAAACAATAGTTTATTCATATTATCAAAAGTTAAATTTGAACTTTTATCAGTTGAAGTCATTGGCAAAACTAAAGTTACGTTCACTTCTGAGGTTAGTTGCGGGTATAGCCAAAGGTTCTGCTATGTAATGCAATTTAGGGAATTTATATCTGTTTTCTTCTTTACATCATTAGGTTTAAAAATTATATTAATATTCAAATAGACCTCAACTTCACATTGATTTTGAGGACTAAATCAAATGATTAGTTTGAATCGTTTTTTCAACTAATTGTCTCAAAAAGTCTTTTTGTCGGTTTTGCTATCATGACAAGTATTGTCTTTGAGTTAGATGTGAAATAATCGGTATTTTTTTTATTAAAGTAACAACCTATTACAGCTCAAAAATATTTTTTTAAAGAATGCGGGTTTTCATAGTTTAGGTTAGGTATTAGTGCAATACTTATGTGCTTACAGGAAAGCGATTCGCGCATACAAGTTAGAAAAGCCTAAAATTTCTGATACCCGCACCCGCACGATCATGCGGGTACCCGCCTGCACCCGCGGGTGCGGGTGTAAAATGCGGTCTCTAATGTGAAACAGTGTTTTTCAAAATGGGAGTCTGTGATTCCGTTAAGGCCTATGGAATGAAAATATTAGTATTAGTTTCTATGGGAAGGGAGCATAGCCATGACTTTAAATTTAGGTTAAAATTCTTGTTTGGGGCCATAGACTAAAAAGTTTTGAGGACCACTGATGTAGAGTAAAGTCTAAGAATTCGTTTCAATTTATTGGTAATAACTGATAAGAACATACGCACAAAGCCTGAGTGAAATATTATTTATCGTTTTTAGAATCATTTCATATAGTGCTTGTGTATTATCTATTATATTAGCACCGATAATAAGACTATTCTTCCTTAAAGTATATTTCTTTATTTTTTTGTCAATTTTTTAAGTGTTTGACGAATAAAGTATCAAGATAAAAAGTATTTAAAAGGAAATACAATAAAAATTTGATATCTATTCGTATAATTGGAAGTACATTTAAATGCTTAGAATAAGGATTAGATATTATTCTAATTAATATCAATAGATCTTAACTTATTAAGAAAGTTTAGTTTATAAGGAATCTCAAGAATTTGAGTCTCAGTTTCTCATTAAAGATAAAAACATGACTGGAATTTCTACTTAATGAAAAAATCTGTTGTAATTTTCTTATACATTCAATCACTTACTATTTTTCACTAAACTGTTAACTATATGTGTTTATTTGAGACACTCATTGCTTTAATTGTTATGTACAGTGCTTTCGGAATAATGAGAATAATTCAATTCTGTTGAAAGCGTCGTTTTAATTAGTTTAAAATGAAAGTATATTTAATTATATCTTATTTGATCAAATGAATAAAAAAGATTTCGCTCATTTAAAAACAATTACTAAAAAATGAGCAAAACTTTTTAATATTTCAACTGAATATACTCTGAATGTATACACTGTTCTATACCTTATAACAGCCTTATAATACATATATTGTTTCAATTTGATTAATTTTAATTTTTCAAAAATATCTAACCTTTCAGAGATACGACTTATTATTGAGGTCAAACACATAAAGATAGATTAGTTGGACTTATTCTATTAAAATTTGAATTATTTGTTTCACATAAATTATCATTAATAAACTTGTTATCATTTTCTAAATCTTTATTTAATATTTTGTCGACAAATCAAATTCGGTGAACAAGGATTTTATCCTTCATTTAATATGCATTTAATTAGTTCATTCATACATAGTATTTACAAAGTTTGAAACAAAACTTTTAAGAAGAGACTAAATTTAAACATTAAGTTTATTCAACTTTGTTAAGCAATTACAAACTTTGTTAAACAACTTTCGCTCAATACATATGGAATTAAATTCATTTGACGCATACGTAAACTTTCTTTAACACAATTAGAAAAAATGTATAAATTAAAACTGGGACGAATTATAATCGACAAAATTGAACGTTTATATAATAATACAAAGTAATTCTCATTTATGAGAAAAGGCAGAACCATTTCTAAAGCTCATAAATTTGAATATATTCATATGGCTATAAAACACAAATTATGGCAGAATTTAGCTCTTGGCTTACCCGTTGAAAAGAGCATTCATTATTGGCGCCATACATGTCATACACTATTCTGCTCTTACGAATAGTATAAAAAGGCAAATGACAAATAACTTGTAAGCATCAAAAATTCAAAGCACGTGTTCGCGTATTTAATTAAATTTTTAAATTTTCACTTATAGCATGCATACACTGTGCAGTTCGCTTCTCAAAATGTACCCAAACTATCGGACACTTATTTAATATTTACCAATCATTCAATTATTGAATAACTCTTAAAATTAATGGTAAAATAGAAGCTTTGAATATATGCCTTAAATTAATGCTTAAAAGACACTCAATTTAATTTTGAATCGATCCGTATTTTGTCATCAAATTATGTTCACTAACTGTATACATCATACCTGGCAAGGCATAGGTTGCCTAGGGGTTAACCCCCCACCAAGGTTTTTGGAAAATCAAA
>JAQGAM010000108.1:0-17388 GCA_034697665.1 Nanhermannia comitalis
GTGGACCTCTTCTAATCGCGCTAACAATATATCGATATCCCGTTGCGATTGAATGAATAGTTCGTTGCTTTCATTTGGAGCTAAATCTGAAGCTAAGCACCCATTCATCATCGGAGCCGTTATCATATTTTGTACTATAGGGTGATATCCGTTATGCTGTTGAACACTCATAACGTTGCCATTTGTTCTCATAGTCTGTTGTTTATGACCTGTACTCCCATTTATAGTAAGACTTCCATTCGATCTCATCGCCAGTTGTCTTCTTCTCTCTTGAATAGATGGAGAACACGGAGGAATCGGAGGTTTCGGAAATTTCGAGGGCGAGGGAGGAGTTGTTGGCGTCTCATTTGTCGGCAAATTATTCCAAGAATGAGAACGCGATAAATTTGGTGAACGTCTAACTGTTGCTGTATTTGAACCATTCATTTGATTACTTATATCTTTGATAATATGCAGATCTTCGCAACTGTTACTTTCGCTCGAATTAATGTTCTCTTGTTTTTTATGAGATTTAAATTGTTTATGATTTAAATTATTATCACTTTCTGATGAGACGATTTCGATCACAGTCGGGAGAGAGAGCTTAGGACTGCCTCCGTCTGGAAATACAGGCCAATCACTAATAGACGATGAAAAAGATGATGGATTGAAAGCCGAGTCATAACCAGATTCACCACTACTACTGCTGTGAACTTCTCTTTTGAAGAGTCGGGGACTGATGTCCTCAGTATTGCACATTTTTTTGATATCATCGGTTACTTTCCAAAACCTGGCGATCACATCGTCCTGTGCTTTAGTCAGAGAGGGAGAAGCGCTCGGCGGCGGAGGTATTATGAAAGACGATAAATATTCTTCATTATTAGCGATTGTGATCGCAGTTCGATCTGTGGTCGGCGGTGGAGGCATTGTCATGGAGGCGATGAAGTCATCGATGTCTTGAGGCAAATGCTGTAATTGTTGGTTGAGATGTAAATTCCTATCACTAGCAGACGACTGCATCTCAGAAAGAGTATCACACAAATTGTCTAATTCTGCCACAACACGAGCCGAATCATCGTTAGTAAAGTGTAAAAAATCAATATCTTCTCTGTAAGGCGTGGGCGGATCGTCAGCACTCGGCATAACAATTGATGATCCAATGAGTTCTTCTTCAGGCGTATCGGGTGGAGGTATTACAGTCAGATCGATTAGGTCGGAGTCTAAACATAAATCGTCTGAGAATTTCAATTTGAATTCTCCCTCAGATCTCAATTGTTTTAAGCTTTCAATGAGATCGTGTTCAGCCTGAATCAAATTGGGATAAACATCAGGACTGTGTAAACCAAAACTAGAACAAGCTCTAGTAGTTCGCGAAGCATTCACACCATTTGATAAAGCGATACTATTCGGGCCATTAATACGACGTAATGGACTCTCGTTGGGACTGAGGAGGCTATCAGTGTCACTCTCAGCGGGTGATAATTCTCCATTAATGACATCCAGCACTACAAACACAATGTATTATTAAGAGTCCATTAAATACTTAACATTTTAAAGAGTAGTAAAATAAAATATAAGTACCATTTTGTTTGCCATTAACGCTTATATCTGTTTTACCATTAATTTGTGTTAAAAGCAACAGAGAATCGGTTGCTTTCAATCTCTCCGTTTCGTCCCATGTGTTCTCTTCGTTATCGTTAACTTGTTTTGCTTCCGTGTTATCTTCTTCTGCCAAATAGTGTTCAGCGTCGGCAACGATTTTGTTCATTTCAGTCACTCTTTTCATAATGTCTTCGCTTTTAACGTTTGGTTCGCATACTTGAGATTCTAGTATTTCCATCGATACAAGACTTGGCAAATCAATGCCATCAGAGCCAACCTTTTCATTCATGTTGTGGTCAACATTTGCAAAATTTGAGTCAACAATAGTATAAAGTTGTGGTTCGTGTGAACCGTCAGATCTTGTAATATCGCACGGCATATATCGCGGCGGAGGTATTGCCAAATCTATTCGTCTCAAACCCTCGCTATCATTGGGAACATAACTCCATTGAGACTCTTGTACAGTATGTAAACCACAATAACTCGGCGCTAAAAATAATAAATTTATGTTATAATAACAGAAATTTGTGTTAACCACAGTTTTTTGAACTCATACCGAATCCATATATAAAATTGTGTTTCACTATGAAAGCAGCGTTAAGAAAGAGATAAAATAACTAATTAAGTAGAATAGAAGACATGTATAGACACGTGAAAACGTTAGATCAATAACAATGACATTAAATCTCATGTAAGAACAAGTTTTGTTTATAAAAAGAGGTGATTATATATGCAGTGCTATAGAGCTAAACATTGCATTAAAAGATGAGTTTAGCCTATTTCAGAAAAATATCCACAAATGTTATGTTATCTACAAAAGCATATTAAGCACAGCTGCAGTTATGGCACTTACCGGAGTCGTTCCACCACTCTTCAGATATATCCCAAAATACAGGCAATTCTTTATCATTGGAATTGATTTCATACTTAGTGAATAGTCTGTGATATCCCTTTAAAATAAGCACAAACTCTTCCGCTTCTCTGTCTTCAAGAGTAAAATGTAGCGGAGATTCCATTGGACTTAACTTTTCGCCTGAATTTCTGATTTGCACTTCAATACAATAGCAAAGTTCGTCATCTTTGGTAACTTTTATATAAGTAATGTCTTCTATTTTAGCCAAAGAAATAGGCAAAGAATTTCTCATAATATTTACATGACTTATACCATATTTAGGACTAACTAATAAACCCGATTCCTTAGTGGAATCTTTGATATTAGTAGAAAACATTTTAGCGCCATAGCTCGGAAGCTCACTAACTATTTTTAAGTAATGTAGCTTTGCTTGAATTCCAGTCAATGCCTTTTGACCGATTGGGCACAACTGTTGGTTCAGTTTTAGAAAATGATTAAGTAGTTTATGTAACTCTTTTCTCTTCATCGACTCTAACAGTGAGAACGGAACGAACGACTCTAAACCACACTCCCGTTCTATTACTTTGATATTCACTTTTCCATTAGAGCTTTGCATACCATTACTGCTCATCGCGTGTTCGTGTAACTGAAGCGCAGATAAACGTAATGCGATTTCATATTTGAGCTCAGGAGAGAAGCGCTCCTGAATCACATCATTACAGCATTGATTATATAAATATTCGAAACTGATTGGATCTCTTTCTAATAAATCATAGGCATCTCTCGGCACAAACATTACTCGAAATAGACAGCGAAGATTGTGAGCGCCCGGACGTGCGGCGATCTATTGGGATCACACATCGAAATAAATAACAAATAAATTTTCAATAAATAATTCATAATATCAACAAATAAGGCATTAATCAAATAAGCAATAAGTCATACTTTTGCGAGAGTGTCTTTTGGGTCGAGTAGTGTTAACCTATTTCTTCGCATAGCTTTGATATGTTCACAAACGAGACTGAAGTGTTCGCCGCATTTGATTGACAGCTTTTCGAGCAAAGAGTTTAACACATCCTTTTTGTAAATAAACAAATCATTTGTTCAAGTTTTGGGTTCAATCGCTCCATAATTTCTTGAATAAATAAAAGCTCAAAACTCATTACCTGAATGGTTGTGGAACTGTCGTACTTGAATGTCTTCGTCTGTCCGTTTTCGAGGAATACTTTTAACACATTAGGCATGAATGGAACACATGATTCGAATGTAGAAATCGGGCAAAAGAGTGGCGACCCGTTAATGACAACGCCTTCCGCAAATCTAACCCTCGAAGGATTGGATTTTAACTTTGCTTTTTTGGCGGCTGTGAGCAAAGCTGACTTTCGTGTCAACTGAATTGGTTTTCAGTTGAAAAGAAGAACAAAGAATTGTTGGACAAAACAATAAGGATTAGTGTCAGAGTTAATGTCAAAATAAATAAATCAGTTGTAAAAACATTAAGAATTGAGTCAAAATCCGATTAAGAGTGTCTTACATTGTTCGAGTGTGGCTGACATACAGTCAAAATTACAGAATGTTTACAAGACCTAAGAATGAGAGCATCAGAGAATCAAAAGTAGACTCAAGTTTATTACACTATTATATAAAGTATTTCTGACAAATAGTTTCATAGTCGTAATGACTCACTTGACAAGTTCAATGACATGTTCTCGCGGAGCTTTCACAACATCTTCGCCGTTAATCTTGAGTATTTGGTCCCCGGCTTGAAGATGGTGTTCACTCGGGCCTCCTGTCAAGAAATAGTTGTTTAATAATCTTGTCTTCCTCTAAATAATAAATTAAAGTAATGCTAACCTTCTTTGACAAACCTAACAATGACAGGCTTCTCACTGCCTGCCACAAAACCAAAGCCAAGCTGTGAATCTCTAATAAGTTCAACTTCTCGAGGCAGAGGAGGTGGTTCTTCATCGCTGTCTTTTCTCGGATCCTCATATGTTGTCGTTTTGTTGACATGACTATAGATAAGAATAAATCAAAGCTTATGTTTGAGCCATAATTCTATCAAAATATTTCAAACTAATTAAAGTGAATATATTTATAGTTTATAACAAATGCACATAAATTAAGTCATTGAGAGTTTAATCATTATGCATATTAAGCAAATTCCATTCAAACAATTCTATGCGTTATTCTTTAATATTAATTAATACTGTGGTTGTACCAGAACTTACAGGACTCGCCAGAAAGCCATTTATAAGCAGATTTGCGGAATTGCTTTTCAAGATTTATTTGAAAAGTTCAATCAAAAAGCTATTTAAAAACACAGTTTAAACACAGTTTAAACACAGAGCAAATAAGTGAGAAGTAATTGGCACTAGAAATACAAGACGGCTGAAGAACTTGAAACTACAACTCATAGCATTTGATAACTATTAACTGACTTTTCTCTTAACTGTTAAAAAAGCAGTTGTAATAAAAGTCAAAATTATTTGGCTATTGGGCTGTTTTGTAAGATTTGGAGATTCGTGAGAAAACTGGCTCAAAAACTGTGATAAAAGTGACAGAAGTGGATAAAATTTATATTTTTAAGTTAATTAATTAAATAAATAAATTATCCATAAATTTATCGGTCATCTAAAGTTAGTCTTTATTCACCTTGAATTACATGATAATCTAGATTATAGACCTAATTAATGCTTAGAGTTCGTGATCAACCAAATTAGTTTATGTTACTTCATGTTCAGTCAAGTGTCAGGACTTCAAAATCAGAGTAGAAATGATGGAATCAGGAATTGTGTGCTTTCATATCAAATTAAGACATTGGGCACTGCACTCAACGCAAACATATGTCGAAAAAATGTTAAGCATAAAAGAGCACAGAATATCTTGAAAATGACATTAATATTAGTGTATTGTCTGAAATGTATAGAAATATGATCGAAGCGATCGATTTTTAATATTACACTTCACTCAATACGCCAGGAAATGAAATTCTAGACATAATTTTTGATTAAGTAAAGAATGAGTTTAAGTAATGGCTATTATAAGATGTGAATAATAAAAGTAAATGGAGGAAATAATCTCTAAATTATGCATGAATTTGATCCCATAGATCAGTTGCATTGCTCAACAAATATTAACATAAACTTTAATGCACTAAATGTTAAAATTTGAAATTTTTCAAAATTTATTATTTGCAAATATTTAAAAGCATTTTTCCAAAGAGTAATTTTTCATTTTTTCAAAACTCTAAGTAATTAATGTTTATGTTACTAAATATAATGTACTCTATATTTACTCAAAAATATTCATAACATTTAATAAGTTTATAGTTTTGATGGTAATATGGTTTATATTAAAATCAAGTCATTAAATAAATTTCATTACTGAAAATCTACTGTAATATAAATTGTTGAAAAAATAATGATCACTATATGTTATGATCAAATGACTGATATAATAACTATTTTGATGTCGATTTTTTAAATGTAGAAGTACTTTATATTTATTTGTGGCAAATATTCCCCGTTTTGAGGCATTTGTGTTATACAAGTAGTTAATAAAATGAGTTTAACCTGAAATGATATAATGATTACTTTGAATTTATCATTTGATAATTTTTGAACAAATTTCAATACACACACAGATATCATTAGCAAAATCATTAAATTTGGATTTTCTATAAAATAAAAAATATTATATTAACCAATAAATGAATTTAAAAATCTATTTCAAGTCAAAATTATAAACTTAATAACCTTTTAATTAATAAAATAAAACTATTAAATAAATGGTTCACTTAATTTCAATCTTTTTTATATAAAGTGCTTTAAATCAGAGTTTTGAGACCCGTTTCACTTTTCACATATAAAAAATCTAAAGTCAAACAAAAATAGTAGAATTTGAATACTAAACAAAATATAGTGAATAGGGAAATGATGGCTGAATACAATTTATAACTTTCATCTATAATCCAATCTGATTTCATGAAATAAGAAATATAGACCTTTTCATGAAGTCTTTGAATATTTTCAAACAATAAGAAATGATTTATATCTTACTCTTTTATGTGAAGCTATAGTTTAAAATTTATATATTCAAACACAAGTGTTATATGACATAAAAGTTATAATTTATAACTTAAAATTTTTCATTAATATATGAAGTAAATGTCTGGTAATTTTTCTTTGATATCTATTAATGAGTTAATGAAAAATTTGTGGGAAAAGGCTTTTAAATTAATTCACAGGAAAATAGAAAATAATTCTCACATAATATACATTAGACAGACGTTGAATTAATTTTATGTTAATTAACTTATTAAAAAGAAACAAAGGCTTTAGTAATACATCTGCTCGATAATCAAGGTTTCAAATTATCTTAAAATAGTTGCGATCATTATTATGCTAAAGAGCATAATAAGTATTTACTCCCACTTGATATCTAAATCTTAAGTATTGTTAAGCTCTATAAGTTATTAATGAAAATAAAAATTTTACTGAAATAAATACTTAGAAATAAAACTTCAAACTCTTTATAAGATAATTATTTAATAAATTAACACAAATGCGGGCGATTTTAATGCAGGCGCTGATACATAGGGTTCACAGATCGAAAATATGCTTTAAAATGTAAAATACTTTATACAGCATATAACCAATGGAGCAATCAATGAACTGACATTTTTTGCATAAGTTAAGAAATAACAATTCATTTGTTATTCATTGGAATGAAAATGATCTAAATTTGAAGTTTAAATTATAAAAACTTGTTATCTTTAATATGCAAATTGCGTTTCTGTTGTTAGTATGCATATAAAAAATTTGTAATAATGATAGAAATATTACTGAATGAATGAATTTTTGCCATAAAGTTAACTCATTTCTATAATTTGTCAATTATTGGTAAAGGATTCATAAATTTGAAAACTCATGACTGACTTTGAACTCATTTCGCAGACATCTAAAAAACTAATGTTTAACATCTTTTATAAATTATTTGAAGGAATGAAAACAAAATAAGTAATAACATTATTAATCACATGAAAAGATATTTCCGCATAAAAAAATCAGCGAATAAGCTCATTCTAATGTCTTGTTTTCTTTTTAGACTTTAGTGCATTTGGATATATATTTATATTATATTAAATAAATGAATAACAAACTCGGGCTTAAGAGAGTATTTTGAATTTTATTTATTTGACTTACTTTATAAAATAGTTTTTTCCGTCCTTATCGATGGCAGTCTCCCAGCCGTAGGGAAGGCAATGATGATCAGAATTCCACGATTCAGTCGGCGGCAACCACGAGGAAGTTTTCGTTTCATGACTGTATTAAATAAAAGGCAACACAATAATAGACTGAATTACTGAATATATATTTTATTTAAAAGCAACTTTTTATACACTGAATAGTAAAGATCGCTAAGAAAAAAGGATCAAAAGTAGGTATTACTGGAAAAGCTTTTCATGACATAATACGTGTATTGTGTAGAATATGTATTATATCTATTGGTGAGCCTATAGTCAAAAAGCTTATCAAAAGTTATTGAATATTCAGTGTAATCCCATTTGATAAAGTAGAGTACTGTAAGAGTAATGTTAAAGTTAAAAGTTGGTGTGTGTCTCGTGTCAGGCATAAAGAATTCTAGGGGTGAAACAGAAGCTCAAAGGATGACAGGCATAGACATTAAACTGTATTTCTTAATATAATGCTATCGTGAAAGGCAACACAATTTAAGGCATATCGTCAAGCATTTTACGATCATCTGAACGCCAGTCCTCAGTCCTCTTTCCTCTTTCTCTCTCTCAATCTCAACCTTCTTTGACAGCAAAAACGGTATTCACCAAACTGTAATTCATTGGTATAGTAGTCTTGTTGATGGTATGGTACAGATGGCAAACAGAATCCTCATAAAGTTTGGTGTTTCTCACTTTGCTCACTATCTCTGACTCCCTCTCCCTCTAACTCTCATCTCCCTCTCTTCCCTATCTCTCTCAATTCAGTGATCATTATGGGTGTAACCAGTGGTACAGCAAAAGAGCATCGATCAAAGCAAGTCTTTCTTCACTGCTTTGAATCGCATCAGTGACCAAAAGGAAGGACAATATATTGCTGTACACTGTACAACACTATCAAACAACACTTATAGCTCGACACAAAATACTACAACTAATGCTATCAATACTATACAGTTAAGTATAGAACAAATAATTTTAGTGCAACAGTGAGTGGAATGCGAGTAATAGTCAGCGAAAACAACCAAAATTCAAGAAAACGAGCGAAACATTAATTTACAAAATTGTACTGTAATGCAGAACACGTCAAACAACAAAGTGTTGGATCAATGAATTAAAATTCTTATTGGTATGAAAAGAAGCGGTAAAAGTAGGAAATGTTATAAAAAGATTTCGAAGTATTTCAAGCCTTCGAATTCGATACACTTTGGATTGAAGATTAAGTCAAATGCAGTTAAAAGTTTTTTAAATGATAAAAACTTTCAGTAGTTGAGGCGTTGATAATGACCTGAAGGCAACTTTTCTAATGCAGAATTTAGTATTCGATGCCTTCGAATATATATATATCGATTCAAATTTGAGAGAAAGCAACTCATGCACAACAACTACAAAAAACGAAGTGTGGATCAAATCTTAAAGTAATATTTCATATAAAATAAAGTATAATAAATAGTGTACTCGATGTAGTCAATAGATAACAACTGCAAATAAATTTTAGCACATTATGCGAGACATATAATAGTTATGATTTAAAACAAAGCAAATTAGAAACAAAGAGGAGGAAATTTATTGCTCAAGATATCAGTTTTTATATCATTGGGGAAATTAAATTCCTTTACAATAAAATATTGTAATTCAATCGATTAAGAAAAGAAAGCTTTGCTAAAAAGCTTATTTGATTCGTAAATAGATTTACAGTACTTTTTTTATAAGCTAATCGATAAAAAAGATATGCCCTTCAACTTGTAGAATGCTTTTAATGCTTTTAAGTTTACATTGTTTTTGAATAAAAATCAATATTATTATTATTATACACAATAATAAGTTTAATAACTCTTGATTAGGGAAAGCATTTTTTAGTATCAACTTATTATTAATTTAGTGATGCGAGAGCGGCCACAACTATGTTATTAATGCTGAGAAACACGCGAAGAAGACAAAACTTATGCAATTGAAGACCAGACGCTTCTCAATGTCTGTGTACAGTATTTGTAGCTTAAATGGAATTTATTTTATTTAAGAAGTAAAAGCCAGTTAAATAGAAAAAATGAGGCGATAAAGAAAAATAAGAACTCTTTTGTAAAACAAAACAAGAAATAAATGAGAAAAAGTGACAATAAGTTACTTTTTTGACAGAAAATTAAAGCTCTCAAAAGTCTACTTAAAGTCTTGAAAAATAAGGACAAACATTATCAGAAATTGTTTTTGAATATAAAAGATAAAACATAATTTTGAAGACATAATGACTCTTAAGAGACCGTCATATCTATCAATTTTTCTTACCTCGTTTGAAATCTCGATTTTATGACATGCTTTAGAGAACTCATTGCACTCTATGTCTAAACTTTAACATCAATGACACTAAAAATAAGCTGAATTACAAAATGACAGTTTCAGGTCTAAAAATACAGTTTTAACTAAAAACTGAATATTTTGAAACGAATATTACAAATAACTCTTTTTTTAAGGATAACCCGATGTTTAGCAGAGACTATTGGTTGTGGTCTAAGCACATATCATATCGTTCAACATTAACACAGAAAAAAATAAAGAAGACTTTGTGTTCAACATATATTAAAGTAGAGAACATCAACACATTGCTGAATAAACATTAGAGAGACTAATGTTCACACACTATCCAACACGAGTACATTCACTGCTTAAGATTATTCATAGAGAGCAATATGGCTGAGAAGAGAACATTAGATACAAAGCAAAATACATTTAAGTACTACCAGAAGTATATAAGCATTTCTTATAAAAAAGGGCAAACAGTAGAGAACATGTTTCCTCCACTAGATTCCTATCCCAAGTGTGAGGAGAATCTCTAGAAATAAGAGAGAGCCCCAAAAATATGCTCCAACCAAAAGACTAAAGTAAGTAACTTTAACTCCACTACACTATGAGCTAATCCAAAGCCAGTCGAAATTCAAAAAATAGAAAGAAGTTTAGCTAAATATAGCTGTTCCGCAAAAAGTCAATTCAGTCATAGTCATCAGGAGTGGCAGCAGTGGCGAGAATGAGTCTCATTTCAGTGCATTCGCTTCAAAAATAAAGAAGAAAAGCAATGCTTGTGTGCAATCGTATAGCTATTTAATAAAATATATTCATCATTTAATGTGATCTTTTGCTGAAAGATTCGATTAATGAATGACTAACCTATTTTCCTCAAACCATTGCTTATAATAAGACTAGTTTTCTGATTAAATTCCAATAATTTATATTTTAATAAGAAGAATATTGAACCAGATTTTACTTAACATTAAATAAAGTTTTCAATTTTTCTCAATAAATAATACATCAATCATAAGAAAAAAGACAAATAATGTCTATTTATATGCTAAAAGAGATCAAAATTTAGTACCAGAATAAAAGTTTTAATAATTTGATTGATGTATGAGATCATCAAAGAATACAGTGTTTCTCATAAAGGATAATAATTTGAATCCGAAATCATAAAATCTAAGTGGGTATCAAACTGTTTCAGCTGTAAATGGATAAAAATACTTTTAAACAATGTATTCACACATTTAAAAATATAAAACATTTGTATACAAAATAAAGTTCCTGTTATTTGGTGTGTATTTAAATAAGTTTAGATAAATTATAGTGATTAGAGCCTATTCAATAGCAATAATAAACAAAATTCTTGCATATATTGCAGACTTCTATCATATCCCACACAATTCCAAACAGAACAGTTTAAAACCAATAAAAGTTTAACACATTTAAGTAATGATGATTTGCACTGAAGGAGCAAGTCGTGTGCCAAATGACATTTGCCACGTGTTGTCTTTTACTATTTGTTATAAACAAGAAACTAAACACTCAAATGAGTCCAACTTTGGAAATGGCATTTTTTTGTACAATAAGCTCAAATAAAAAAGACAAATATTGCATAAATATATTATGCATATATATTATTTTATGCAATATTTTGTCTTTTATTTGAGCTTATTGTACAAAAAGCCCGTGATTTCTCTTTAAGGAAATATATTTATATTAAATTAATACTGCATTAGTTGGCGGAAAATGCAATCAGCCATCAATTGGGTTCACAATTACATCTTAACATATGAGCTAAATTAATATAACTGTGCGGTCAATATTACTGTATCAGGCAAGTAATAAAAGTAATATTTGAGCGCAGAAGTGCTCAATTAATAACAATAATTCAAAGAACAGTGAACGACATGCCAAAGCCTTTACTGAAAAAGTTTCCCTTCATTTGAAAGAATAGCTTTACTTTTAACGATAATCAGCCAGTCATTGATGACACCTGTTATTACAATTTAGAGCAGACATATTCAATCAAACTGACAAATACAACACTACAGCACTACTAAAGCTTAACATTCGGGTGTTTATGAGGCATAGAAGAGCTCGAATGTGAGACAACTAAAATTTAAATTCAGATCTTTGCCAAGTGTTTGAGAAAAAGACATTTTTGAAATATATTGGTCTAAAAAATTGAGAATAACTCAAATATTTGAATTCTAATAAAACTAAATAATCTTTTAGGAAAACAAACTTTGAAACCTCGAGTGTATTCTTGTATCAAATTTAAGTTCAAGTTTTAAAAAGTGAATCATTTTGTGAATGCTTCCAAAGTGCATAATCTGCAAAAAATATACCACAAACTAAAATGAAGAGGAGTTTCTCGAAGCATAACAGAGTGTATTTGATTATAATCAGAGTACGTAAATATGGAAAAAATGCACACTTTAGAGGTTTGTGTCGTTTTATCAAAAGAAATAAAAGCAAGAAATTCACTTTAAGGTCTTATGAGTACAATCTCTAATTTGTTAGTTATTAAGAACAAATACCAATTATAAATAGCAATATCCTGAACAAAATCATCACACTTTAAGATCAAACAATAATTCATATACAGATTGAGTGTTAATGTTAAATATTTCACATTCACTTTCAATTAAGAAAATGCAATACAATACTCAACAAATACTAAATTGAAAAAAACAAATTATCTTTACATTTAATGATTAAAATAGTTATTAACTAAATAATTAAGTCTTTTTTTGTTTCATCCTATTTGTTAATAATAGTAATTTGTATGACAAATGACATGTAAGTTATGTATAAGATGTTTGAGTGAAGTAAAACATCAAATAATAAAGAGATCTCAAGCAGAAAATTTTGAAAACAGATTTTTTGCTCATAAGCCTCAAATTTTTGAAGCAAAATAAATTCGATAATCATTTTCGCTTAAGATATTTTCTAAGTTATTAGATTTCCTTAAAATGACTCGAATTGAATTTATTTTTATTCAATTGAATGTTTCAGACAAACTAACTTTACTTTTTAAAGGATAGGATACAGTACAGTCAAATCCAAACGAATCTCAAAAGCTATACTTAACTGTAAGGCTTATTGCTTTAACTACTGTAAGAGTACAAAAATGTTTTTTCTCTATTAAAGTTTGAATTTAAAAGAACTTATCTGATGATAAATTGAGTTACAATTGATGAAAATCAAAACAATTCAAAAGTAATTGTTCAAAAAGCATGCTTTCAGTTTGTTTACAATAATTTCTTATTTGTAGTGATTGAAAATTTTTATTTATTTCCGTAATTTTAA
Organism: Nanhermannia comitalis; assembly: GCA_034697665.1. Taxonomy (NCBI): domain Eukaryota; kingdom Metazoa; phylum Arthropoda; class Arachnida; order Sarcoptiformes; family Nanhermanniidae; genus Nanhermannia; species Nanhermannia comitalis. The sequence goes on from JAQGAM010000108.1 coordinate 13,269, forward strand.
GCAAATATTTGCCAAAACAGGTTTCAATAGTTGATTCGAAACACAGAAAATGGTCTAAATATTAATTTTGCTCATAATAATAAATTAAAAATCATTTTTCAGTAACTAATCATAAAAATTAAATTAATAAAAATATTTCCCGATAATTAATAACCATAATTCATATTTACTGATAAACTCTGATTAATTATATTCTATTACTGATTGAATTGATAAAAAAACAATAACTAATATTTATATCCTCTTATCAGTCAAATCATTCCTTTAAAGTCAATCAAAATAAAAACTTTTCATGTGCTATACATAAAAGTATATAATTCTCAGATTCATTTGGGTTCGACTGTACATAACTGGCAGTTCTGAGAAAGAACTAAAACTAATGTCAAACATATATTAGCGAATCCAAAAAATGTATGTAAACTAATTAACATTAATTTATGTTAATCTAAAACATTTCAAACTTTGAGCACAAGTTAAAAACATATGAACCATAAAACTTGGCCCAAGGGTTTGGTTAGTAAGCCATGAAAATCGATTAATTAAATAAAGTGTTGAGAATTCTAATGACAACAAATTGTTTCGAATAAGACTTGTCACAGCTCTTACCTTATATATGGTCGAAAGGCTCGTCGAGATCTACGCGAAAAGCAAGTGCTCTTATTGCCCATCACATGAAGAACGCATATTATTTTGATTGTTATTGCAATACATTAAGAAAACACTATTGAGTGACACTGTTTTCAATTATAATTTATAGTCCACTGACGGCAACGTAAACCAGAAAAAGAATTTTTTAGGCATCAAAAACTGCTTTCATACTGAAATAGTTTAGGACCAAAGCATTTACTTTTTATTTATGTCTAACTTTATTTTTTAGGGGTTGGGGTTTATTTAGAGAGACAGAGACACCAATCTTTTTTTGATCCCAAACCATTTGTTATCAAAAGCAAGACTAAAATTCCTTTATATATAAGAAAGTTTGGCAATAGTTAGAGCGACACAAAGCTGAACCACAAAAGATGGGAAAAAGTTGACTTTAAATGTTAAGATTCACATTCGAATCCTTAACTTTATCCTCGGGTTATATAATACGGAAATTTCGCAATGAAATGGATTGTAAGCGTATAATGGCATGAAAGACTCTGAAGTAGTTTCATGAAGAAAATCTGTATGAATAGCATCAGAAGCGATCAGAATCAACATCAAAGGCAGCATCACTATCAACGCAGATGCAGTCTTACTCCGAGTTATAGCTGTGCTGTGCAGTGTAGTTGCCATAGAGGCTCAACAGCCAATTCTCGGCGAACCCTAACAGTTACGATTCTCATTGATCGTCAAAACGCTGTTTATTTCCAAACAGTTGGGCTCGTTCTTCATCCAAACCGAGACACAATAGATGAACAATCTTACAGTCCATACGAATAATGCATTAGAAGGTTAACAATAGTGAATCAAATTCTAGTGCAAAGCTTTATAAATATAAGAACGTTAATCATTGAGTTTGTCTCAATTGAGTTGTCACTGAAATGGCAGTATATTTTGTAGAGCGAGAGACACTCTCATCAAGAATGCATGACCAACCAGTTTAGCTCCAAGTATATTACATTAATCAAACTTAGTTAATCTCAACACAACTGTAGAGCATTATAGCATATTTTGTACCCTATCTCACTCTTCTTCAGGATAAGCAGATCGGACTATCACTACATAACTTGCGTAAAAGCATCAGTGATGAGAAATTTTCAATAAAGTATATAATCTGTAAACCACACCAAACACAACATATGACTTATTTATTTGAAACTATAAATAGCTATCACTAGCTTTTTGTTTATACTTTATGTGTAAGCTTTACGAAAGAGGATTTTAAAACCCGGAATTATTTTCCTAATTAACCATCAAAAAAGGTAATAATTTCAATAATTCATTAGAGAGTCTCTAATTATTTCAATAGATTAATAGTTTTAACGATATTTTTCTATTTTTATTAATCTAATTGCGGATTACAATTATACTAATATAATACTGAAGATTGTTTTACCCACAGCTAATTAAAGTAAACTTTGAAACATTATATAACTCAGCTCTGTCTCTGCTATTAGATTGTATTTCCTGGTATTTGCAATTGAAATGTAAGTTTATTTAATCTGTATTTCGATACTTTATATCAAATAATAATAAGTGATGTATTTATACTATTTGGCTGAGTACAACATCTCTTGACTGTTAGTACAGAATAGACACGAAAATATTTGATTTTGTAAATCTCGATCTCGTCTCGGTCTAGTGTAGTTCAGTATAGTCTAGTCTCATATTTTTCTAAAATTTTAGTTCTCGTCTCGCGAGTTATATTCCTTTAATCTTAATCTTCATACTACTAACCCTTGGGATTTAAACAATGAACACTACAATTGATTAGTTTTTATTAAAATTAATTCGGTTTGTAATAACTCATTTTTTCGTTTAAAAAAAATCGCTTAAAATAAATTTTTTCGGATACGTCTCACCTCAGAGATTTAGCTAAAACCTCATCTCGTCTCGTGAGACGAGATCTCGTTCTAATGTCTAGTACAGAACTCAAGAACTCATACATTACACAATTTAACTAATTTGCTGTGCATTTCATCAATGAATTCAGTATAAGTAAAATTTTTTGTAGTCAGTCAACAAATTTATCAAAGGATGAAACTCTTTATATTTGTTACTGGATATTAACAATAATACTATTTCTAAACAACAAAAATTAAATTAAAAAATTGCAATAAATCAAGTAATTTAATGAGTGAAACTCATATTTTAAAAGTAAACTCAACCAAAACTAAAATAACACAAAGACAGATCTCATTCACAATTGAAGTGAATTAACCCATTACTCTATTGTAAATAAATACCACTTATTCACACTCAAACATATTGGGTTTTGAACATACATGAAAATAAATGCGTACAATTAAATATATTAAAACTTCAACGAATATATTTTTACTCATTAAACAGAATCAAGTTTTGAGCTCACTTTCCAAATATTTGACAGCGTATGGGTTTATTGCTTAAAAGTAACTTTTTAATGAATTTCCATTAGAATAATATTTGATTATGAATTCAATATACGAGTTAAATAATGTTTAGGACTGTAATAAATTAGGTTATAATGAGTTTGTATTCCTAAATCGTCAGTTTATTTTCCAGTCATAATAATTCTTTTTGCAAAGTTAGCATTTTTTCATCTGATCTATAAATTAAAGAATGAGTGCAATAATTGATCATTTTTCTGAAAATTCATTTCAACGCAGTCTAAATCTTTTATAATTCAGTTTAGCATTAGATTAATGCTTACGCATATGAACACTGAGTTGTTAAATATATATCGCACTGTACTTAAGAAACCGAAAGCTAAATAAACTATTTTAAGTTAACACGAATTGAATTGATTAAACATTAAGGAGTTATATAATAAATAATAGTAAATAACACGTTCTGTAACTGTCAGTACGAAAGTATTTATTCCTCTTTATGAAGTGATATATTGAACAAAAAGTGGGCAACTTATGAATTGCCGAATATTATGAACAGTTAAACTCTATTTGACTAAAAGAATGCAACACAAGACCGCATCTGAAACACTTATGTCGCATATCGTTTGACATCCGCTGAAAAAAACGTTAAGAATAAGCGCTTGAATGTGACTCTTTTAAAAACTTTAAAACCACATCCGCTATTACTCACGACAAACGTTTCTGCAGATAATTTGGAGCCCAATGGAGCCCCACCTGCAGGTGAAATGAATTTGTGAGCCTATATCTTAATGAGTAGTAATTATAAAACTTAGAAAATTATACAGAATTTTTTGCAAAAGTATTTTTATTCATGAATAATATGAATTGATTAAGTTTTGATAAATGGAAAATATTGAATAGAAATGCATTCAATTATAGCGCAAAGTTTGTTTACGACTAGTATAAGTCAAGGTTTAACTCAGTCAGGCATACAATAGAGCGCCCATGAGTTAAAGGAATGGATATTCTTAAGCTTAATCAATGATATCAAATCATTAACCGTATAATATAACTGTTATCAACAATCATATAACTTATTCTTGTGTTGCAGTATATGACCGTTC
>JAQGAM010000109.1:0-17379 GCA_034697665.1 Nanhermannia comitalis
CTCAACACAAAGAACTCAATTCAACGTTCAAACCATTCTGTGGTAAAGGAAAGGAAACGTTTTGGGAAGTATTGTCGCAAAACAATTGTCGTAAAAGTAGTGATAGTTTTGCTAAAAATGATAAGACTTTCAATTGAAAGACTATTATATTAAATATTGAAAGAAAGTTAACAGAAATTATTGAATTAGATTAAAGCCATTGATATATTTGATCGTTATTTACAATACAAGTTTGAAATGTTTATAATTTTCTACAATTTTTGTAATGCTATGCATTCGATAATAAAATGCAATATTTTTCAAAAGATTTAGTCATTTATTTAAATACAGTGAGACCTCTATAAAGTGACCGTATAAAGTGACAACTTGTATAAAGTGACCGTAAACTGGTGTCCCCAACTTGGGGTATATGAATTAACATTATATTAAAGTGACACTTGTGTATTGTGACTTCATTTCTAATGTTTACTATTGGACATTACCTTTAAACCATTTTCATAAAGTCTAGAATTTGCAAAATTAAGGCATAATTTTAATTAATTTGAATCAAATTTTTAAAGATTTCTAAAAAAGAAGAAACACTTGATCTAAAAATTAGACATAATTGTAAAATAGTGTTAATTTTAAAATATTTCATATGAAGCTTCAAAAAGTCAGTGATATTTCCCAAAACCGTACTTTTTGTTACTTTATAAGTCACAACCTATAAAGTGACAAGAATTTCTTGGTACCAACGGTGTCACTTTATAGAGGTTTGACTGTAGTTATTTAAAACTGAGAGAAGAATAGCATTAAGTCTTAGTTTTAGAGATGAAATGAAATTTATATTAAATGAAGTTTTTAATGAAAAATCAAATTTAATTAAAAATGAAGTCGAGTACCAAACATACCATACATACCAAACATATATCAAGAGTTGTTTTTTTCCATTAACGGATGTTTTTTGAGAACAAATATTGAAAACCATTGGACTCAAAGATGAGAATTTAAACCTAAAATACTCTAAAATTTTATAAAATGAGAAATTAATCGATTTGTTAAACACTTGAAAACAAGTTTTATATCACTTATTGTTGTATTGAATTGTTATATAAGTGAAGAATGCAATGAACACAGCATTTGTCTGTCTTGTGATGTGATCTCTTGTCTCAAACTTAAAACATTGACTAAAACATCGATTAAATAAATGCAAGTTTTAAATCAAAGTTTGGTTTCTTTGTTTAGTACTGTATTAATCAATAGTAATCATTAGTAATAATTAGTATTACATTAAATCAATACAAATACAGGTATACAATACAGGTATACAATAGCTCTGCATTAGTATTAACGCACTGTTATTGCAAATTACTTTCTTCGCACCGGTGTTCAGATTATGTGAGCCTTTATGTGGTTTTTATGTGCGAAGGGGTCACAAAACTTTATACACCGGACCTTTTATGAAACACAAGCCTTTGATTTTAACATTTACCCGAATTTCATTCAATAAATACAACACTAATCATAATCATAATCAAAAATATAAAACTCTTTTAACATTTGTCTCTATTTGTTGATAATAACGAGTCATTTGTGCCAAAACTCAAAAAAGTGTTTCTCATATATACTGATAATCACATCGAAGACATTAAAACTTTTGCTAAAAATTTTGGAAATACAATAAAAAGTGTGTATTTTTATAGTGTTTTTGTGAATCAAAACTCAGTCAATGTTTTAATGCAACAAATTTTCAATTTAAAAAGTTTGGAACAATTGAAACAAAATATTTATCTGTTTCATAAAAATCATATTAATTATTGATTTGATAATAAAATGAAAGCGATTGGCATCGAATACAAACAATTAAATAGTTTTAAGATTTTTATGCACTGCACAAATCCATCTCATGTTTACCATACGATTAACTCTTGCCGTACAACTGCTTCAGAATTAAGGAAATGCATGCAAACTGTGTTATCGAACAAATATTGAGTAAATCATTGAAAGAATGCTTAAAATTAATTCAAAAGGAGTTATATTATAATCAAATAAATGACAATTTCTGATGAATTTTAATTTTAAGTTTAAGTGTCTTTTAAGTGTCGCGAAAGTTCATATGTTTGCCAACGTTTAAGGTTTTATACAAATCGCGTTATTTATGTCATGAATTACGTCGACTTTTATTTAAATAATAACACAAAAAACATGAAAGGGAACTAAATTATAATATTTATGAAATAGCTTTTATGAAATGACCCCAAAAATTCGAGATATGATATAATTTAAGAGAATATGAAAGAGAATTTTGCCTAAAATTAACAGTTTTCGAGATTTAGTGTTTAAATGCATTGAATATGAGTCCAAAACTACTGTAAAACAAAATTAATTAGATTCACAACTTTTCATTTTTAAACAATTGTTTCAAATTCTCTCGTTATGCAAATTCATATTCTTTATTAAGTTTAATGACTATGTCATCAAATTATTCTAATTTATGAAGGTATACTAACAGAAAACAATGTTAATTATTATTAAGAATTGCAAATTTTGCTTCAGATTAAGTTTTCTAAATTCAATTCATATTTTAAATATAAAATGAATCAAAATTTTATTAATTCGGTTCCACATCTTCCAGAGCAGTTCCAATCTTAGGCGATGCCACAAAAGTTGTGTGATCGCCATCATCGTCATCATCGCCACCATAAACCCCCCATTTTGGGTCGCAATGGCCGGCATCGAGTGTTCTGGCCATATATCTTGTCGTTTCCTTATTAAGAGTTGCTTTCTCTCAAACCAAAGCTCTATAAATCTATTGATTTAAATGCAAATAACAATTACAAAAATAATTTCATTCTTGAATACCATTGAAATAGGATTCAAAATGAAAAAGAGCCATAATCAGCGGTGGGCTAAAGTGGAGGGGGGAGGGGCGACCTAACAAGAATTTTTAAAATGAATTCTTGATCTGTTCATATTATAAAAATATTAGTTTTTGAAGAATTTTTAATAATTCTAAGGTTTTTTGACCCCAATGTGTCCATAAAGATGTGACCGGCGCTCAGCTAATACACTAATTGTTTACATTAACTCAAAAATAATACTTTATTTCTAAAATTTTACTTCTATACCAAAAATGCTGACAAAGGCACTGAAATAAAATGAAAAGATACCCCTTTTGCTCATCTCTACAGACATGTAAATGGAGTACAACTGAATACCAGGTATCGGAAGATATCTGAGTGGTCCATATGTCGTGTCTCACTTTACCAGGACTTGTGAACTGAAGTGTCAGGTGATGTGATGGACTTGTCTTAAAAACTATGGGAAAATTTTGATCCATAGGATGACTGTCTCCAAAAGCCTTCCATTGGAAAACCCACGCACCAGTCGGTGTGTGAAACTTATACCTCCAACCAATGAATACACTATCGCCTAAATAATAAAATTATTTGGGTTTAAAACTGTCTTAAAATATTAAATTTTCTTAAACTCTTCTTTTGGTATTTTTTGATCCAATCATTGATAGAATTTTAATCGAAAATTTAAAGTTAATATTAAATAATAAGGTCTTAGTATTTCTTGATTTGTGTTTTAATTTGTTTATTATTGAGATCAAGATTTTCTATAATTTAGTAAATTATATACAAATTAACGCAATGCAACCCTGTCTGCAATTTTATTCTTTATGGTTTAGATATTGAGAAAAAGGCAATAAAAGTATAGATGCGTTCAAAATATACAATTGTATTGTTTTAAGCCTCAAATGATTTCATTTTGAAACTGTGTTTGAGTCAAGTTATAAGTTATTAAAGATTTGATATCAAACATGACATCGATTCAAACAAAAAAGTTAGACCTTCTTTAGCTTCCCATCCCTTCGCTCCGTGACCTTCACAACGATGAGCTCCTTTAGGTTTGTGAAAACTCCAAACCTGTCCATACTTTGAGTCTTCGACCACATCAATGGTAGTTCCGTTTCCGTCAAAGTTAAGAACATTCCAAACGGCAGACTTACCTCTACTCGCGCTTCCGTCCCATAGAACTGTTGCGCTATTTATTGATAAGTTCGATACCAGTAATAAAGTAAAAGCTTTCTGTGAAAAATCAGAACTTATTTAAAAAGTCGAATAAGTGTTGATTTGAATGTTAGCTATTTTTCTAAATATTGACTTACTATTAAAGCCATATCTAAAACACTCAATAAACTATTGATAGTATTTTTGTTATTTAAAATTTGTTGATTATATCCTTATCCTTAGTGTTCTATAACATCTGCTTATAGTTTAACAAATAATCTATATTTAAGTGAAATGTATTCGGTCTTACATTTCATTTAAATGATAAAACATTATAATTGATTGAATAGATTATTAATTTTGAAACCGATTACTAAACACATAAAAAAGTTTAGATTTGTTTAAACCTTGTGTTAAATTAGTTCTACTTTTAAAAGGATATCATTTTAAATGATAGATAAATAATGTTTATGCTTAAGCATTAAAAAAGACTAATTATTACTTCCATGAAATACATTAAAATCTAAACTGAAATTATTTTTCTTGATTTTCATTTATATCCTTAACTTAATGTTAATAATTTTATAATTGCTTTTTTGTATTGTTGTTTATCAAACTATAGAATTTTAAACAACATATCTGAACATTTTTCAAAAACATAAGCCTGCGCCCATTGCTTCACAATTCAATATCTTATTTATAACTCTGATACCCACGGAATATAAGAATATTCTCAAAGCTAGTATTTAAAACGTATTGTTATATCTTTTAATAGCCTTTACAGTACTTTTGCCTTTTTTCAAATACCTTTATGACAAAAATTTGAATCTAATTGTTGTCAAATTTTTAATTACATTAATACGGAATCTCACTCTGACAGACAAATTGCAATCATTTTTTTTAAATAATAGATTTTTTAAATAGATTTATCCCATTGTCTCTCAAATTGGAAATTATCTTTATCATAGATATGCTGTTAATTAAATAATTATTAATATTTAACTTTGATATATATTTAACCTCTGTGAAGGTGCAACCTTCTTGTTATGACATTCCGGTCAGTATATTTGCGTTGAGTATGAACTCTCAATAGTTTTGACTAAATTTAGTACAAGAACTGATGGTTCTTTTTATATGCTCTATTGCAGTGTTTCCCAAACTGGGGTCGCAATTATTTTAATCATTATACTTGGCATAACCGCACATCAATCATACCAAGCATAATGAGTAAAATAATTGTAACCACCAGTTTGGGAACCACTGCTCTATTGTATAAATCAGGTATAATTTAGCAAAAACCTGAAGCTGAGCCTAGAATCAAAACTGGCATCATTTTATCACTTCATTTAATTAATGCTTGCAATTACCACAGTTACTGCTCTTCATTTGATTTAAAGCAAGCAATTTAGATAAATAGTTTTCCTGGTCTTCAAAATAAATTTTAATTCAGGCACATCCTTGTAAAATTTTAGTTTTAGCCTTGTCAAAGCTCTAGTTTTCAGCCCTGTTTTCAAAATGCTATAGCCTTTCCCTTTAGCAGCGGCTAAAACTAAATCTAATTGCTAATAAATTTTCAACACTACTCGATATAAATAATAAATGCATTTTGCACTACCAGTTGGGGTCACATGTTGTGCAAGCTCAACATTTTGTTTCTGTATTGTATTGTAATTTGAAATAGAAATTTTAGAGAAAATTAAAATATCGGTATATTTTGTGCGATTATGTTATATATTTATAATATATATCAAGTAATGATTGAAGTGAAAAAAAGTTTTTGCTGAAAAAATAATTTTGGTTATCATTTAACAAATGAAAACAAAAGTTCGATTAATAGTATTGACTGAATGAACTGCAAGACACGCGACCGAGACGGACAGGATATATTCGTTGTACTTTATTTTCAAAGGATTAAGGAAAGAATGTGATAGTCCGGCAATACTTCAGAATTTTTGTGTCAAATTTGAATTTTGAGATACATTTGAAATTCAAGTTCAAAATAAATAAACAAATAATTTGCAGGCATCTAATTCTTAGACCCGGGTATCCGACCCCAGCTCTACCCTCTGCCCCTATACTAGTTACGCTACTAGTATTAATTAATGTTGTTTAGTTTGGCCCAAAATCTTGAGATTCAAGCTCGAGCGCAGTTCAGAATTCTTGATCTTTGAGTTGCTCTGCTATTTCATAGCGAGCTTGAAATAGCTTATAAGCTCAAAGACAGCCAAAATTGAGCTTCAAGTGCAGCTCAGCTCACAGCTAGCGGTGCCTCTCACTTGTTATTTATGTATTATATCAAAATTAATAATTATTCGCGTATAATAACAAAATGTGAATTAATAGACTTTGATTCATATGTTTTATCTCCCTTTTGATTTTCCACATTTTCACAAAGCTAACCCCCCCCCCCCCTGGAGCCTGGAGCTTGGCGAACTCTGACTCTCGGCTTAAATTTTTTATGTAATTTGACTCTTTCACCGAAAAAGTGTGCGATATCCTGCTATATATTTTAGGCTTTAGATAATAAGGTTTAAATTGTAATTTTTAAAACCGTTTAATATATACATTGTTATAGCATTTACTGTGCATTTACCTCTTTTGAAAATCTTTTATGACAAAAAATTTCATAAAAGATGAGAAATGACTACAGAACCGATTTTGAAACCGATTACTACAGAACACATAAAAACACTTCTGTAAACACATAAAAACACTTCTGTAAACACATAAAAAAAAGTAGTTTTATTTGTTTAAACCTTGTGTTTAATTAGTTCTACTTTTAAATGGATATCATTTTAAATGATAGATAAGTAATGTTTATGCTTAAGCATTAAAAAAATTGCTAATTATTGCTTCCATGAAATACATTAAAACCTAAACTGAAATTATTTTTCTTAATTTTCATTTATATCCTTAACTTAATGTAAAGTTGCAATCGAGAGACTCAATGTTTTAATTGATTCCGTTTCACCTCAAGAAGCTCTTAAAAAAATAATCGCATAAAAAATTTATCTCCTTTTCATTTAAGCTCTTTTCCAACTCATATGGAATTAAATGAGAAGATTTTCCGAAATGCTTTCAATATAATAAATACTGATTATCACTAAAATTATTTCAAATATAATTTTGAGAGTTTGAATGTTTAACTTATTGAGAGTTAATATTATATTTAAGATTTTGAAATTTTTAACTCAATTCTAAATGTGATGCAGTTTTTGCTACTTTTTTCTCAAGTTTTTAATATTTATAATCTGTCTAAATGTGAAACCCAATCATTTACAAACTTTTTCCATTACTCTCTTTATTGCTATTCATGTTTTAAGGTTAAAGGATTTTTAAAAATTTAATTTCCTTTTAAAATCTTCGATCGATATTTTTGACTTCAAAATCTTTAATTATTCATAACATTGAACTTTTATTCAAATAAATTAATGATAAAATTTTTAATTGTTAGCGTTGACACTAATTTTAATACTGGAATACAGTATTAGTACTTCAGACTAAGTTTAAATATCATCTCTGATCATAAGGTGTAAAACTTTACCTTTATATGAATATTATATGAATTTGATATTAATTTATTGGTTTTACACTTAATATAACAGTAAATGAATTAAAAGTCTATAATAAACGAACTCTATTTATAAGCTCAGAATTTATTAAATGTTTAAGAGTTTAAATAAATTTACTGATAAAATCATTGGATTTATGGATATTTTTCAGATTAAATTTTCAATCATTTGAATCGATTTTATTTTATTTTTAACACATAAAAAATCTTACATTTCTTATAATAGAATAATATTAACAATGATTTAAATTGATTGAGGCATTACTTTTAAAGCTAATAATAATCATATTTATTAAGCATATATAAAAAGCATTATTACATTTATAGTTAAATTCACATCAAATAAAGCAGAAAATAATAAAATTTTAATAATAACAAACTTTTAAGACTCATTACCTGTATATCATTGAAGAAGTTTCCCAATAATTTGTTAACAACATTATTAGGACTTTTGATTATTGATTTCCTTATTACGCGATAACATGTGTAGCAATCAATCAATTTTGTAATATTTAAATATTTAATGAGTGAATAAAAATTTTATTTTTTTATTATCTTGAAATTGAATTTAACTCATTTAACAAATTTATATTTTTAGTCTTATGATTAACTCGTGAAAGACTATAAAAATTTTGAATAAAACTTTTGAAGTGATTTCAAACTCATCACAGAATCTCAAAGCTATCGGTTTAAAACCGCATTAAACTTATAAATTAATTGCTTTAAAAGCTTGAAATAGACTTCTCATTACACCCAATGATATTCTTGAGCCTATAGTTTATACTCAAGAGTTTTGAGTCAAGATTATTGAGCTTTCAAACAATTTCCCATAAAATTGCATAAACTTCAAAAATTATTCACTTTAAGAGACTTTTATGAATGCATTTATGGCGTATTGAGTAATGATTAAAATAAAATGAATGATAATGTAATCAATTTAATGTCATAACAATATTTATAACAAGTTATGACAAATGGACAATTTAATTGTAAGGCATTTGCTTTATGAATATCTAGAACTTATGCATTATGTTTAGTGTATTTTAAAACAGCATTCCATCCAATTATGAAAAATTTCAAGTTTTTTACAATGAAATCATATGTGAATAATAAATGTTAATAAGTTGAGTTTCAAAAATGCGTTTTACGACTTGAACTTTTTACAATTAAAATTAACTGCAATTTCTCCTTTAACTAGTGTAGAGCATAAGATTGAGCTTCAGCTTGAGCTTTGAGACTATATAAAATGTTTTCGGGTCAAGAATTTTGTTTTTCTATTGAAAAATAACTTCAATATTAACTGAATAGATAACACTTTCAAAATAGGTATCAAATAAATTACTCTCTTGAATAATGAATAGCTGGGTAGGATTTTCTAAGTGAAATTTAAATAATATTTCATATTCTGTGTTATTTTATATTACAATATAAGCTCAAAGCTATGATCTTGTGAATGAGATTGAGCTGAGCTGAACTACTCTATCATGAACATGAGCTTCATTGGAAATGACTGAGCTTGAGCTGGCATAAGCTCAGCTTAACTTATACTCTTCACTACTCTTAACGCAACACATATTCCTACACTTGTAGAGCTGTTGGGCTCAAAATTTATGGTTTCACTGCTTTTGCAAACTTTAAAAATTAAAGTTTAAAACTAATGAATCTAATAATGAAGAAAACTAATTGATAGATAAGAACTGAAGTTCCAATGATTTACTGTATTTTGAAGTTTGATCTGACTTAAGACAATAATTTGGTAAAACAGCGAATTCATAAACATAAATATAATCAAAATATGCGGTCACAGTCTATTGTTTAAATTTAAACAATCTTTGAGCTAAAGATAATAATTTATTTTGGATTTTCTAACAAAATGCCATTTATTTTACGAGAAAATCACAAAATGTACAACAAATCGCTTCCAATTCGAAGCTTTTCTTAAGCACAGTAGTCAGTATTTTTGATTTGTTGGTGACAGGGATGTAAAATTTATTAATTAAAGTATTATTTTATAGCTTGTGTTCTGATGACTGTGACATCTCTTTGATATATTAGAGACAGAAAACCATAGAATTAATAAACAATAACCAGAAAAAACTTTAAAATTTTCATAATGCGAACAGATCTACAATTAATTTCTTAAACTCTATGGGGGTTCTACACCCCCTTGGTTCCAATGCTAGCTACGGCTCTGCGGTACAGCTACGGCTTTTAAACAATTTTTTAGGCGCATGTGATTCTTGTTGTGTTTTGTCCGGTCTCGTCGTTTGATTCAATTCTACTTGATTACTATTCGTATTATTGTCTTTGAAATTATTGAAATTATTATTGAAAGGTCTCTGACTGACAGCAATTAAGTTTGAACGTTGATAAGAGAGAATTTGCGGTTCAATTGGCCGACGAACGGCATAATTAGCATTGTTTTGATTCTGATATACCGGTACACTTTCGATAAAACGCGAATCCGAATGAATCCGATTTAGATCGTATGCGAATGGATGTGTACTGCTATGAATGGAAGTATATGGCAAAAAAGCTGAACCACTGAACCGACGTCCTGTTAATTCCGTTAATAACTTTTGATTATTATACATATCTATTGAGCCGGGTCTTGGTTTCAGTCTTGGAGTGTTCTCTTGTGCATCCATTTTACTCTTGTATTCGCCTAAAACTATTGAAAAAAATTATTCTTAATTTTTGAATTTTCATAACTTTTAAATTAAAAGTTTAAATAAATTACAAATATCTGTATATGATTTTTAATCTGCAGATTCTATCGCTTTCATAAAACTTATAATACATGTATAGTTAGTATTCTAACAAATAAGATAAAGTATAAGAATATGCAGTCTTTAGAAATTTTTGACTCTTTCTCAAAAAATTCAATATCTATCTAATGATTATAAAAATAGAAACAGATTAATGTGCGCTCATCTCTAGAAGTTTGTGTTAATGTTTAAGTCTCGAAGAAAGTTAAAGCAGATTCACTTCACTTGTTTTTATTACTTCAGTAAGCATTTGAAAATTTGGGTTCAGTAATAAAAAAAACTAGATTTTAAACATTTTGCTCAAAATTTTTAAATCGATAATATTTTTCATTTATTAAGCTTACAAATTATATACTCTATAATTGATTATGTCCCTGGACTTGCCATTCAGAGACAACTGTCCGAAACCTTTTGCCGAAAATTATTTTGAGTTTACATTTCATTAACGTTAGAGAAGTTTTATTCCGTTTTATTTAAAACATTTTCACTATAACTAAGTCTAATGAATTCAATAATGAATACTAAATATATTTAAAACTATTCATAAAAAATAAAGTGATTTCAACCTTTAATCCAATGTGAAAAAACTTTATTGCTTTCTGAGTTACTCGAATGCATTTCGTCGTTGATTTCATTTATAAAATTGTTAATGTTTTCATATATCAAACGTTTTAAACCCATTTTATTGACCAAAATATTAATGGTTTTTTCAAAAGCCTCCTTCACTGATGATTCCGATAAACAATTATTATGAAAGTTGGTCACTATGTTATCAGAATTAATGCCATTTATTTGAGTGACTCCTTCAAAATTAAACAAATTAAATAAAAATTAATGCATAGGTCACCTCTTTTAACGATATATATTCCCAAAAAATATTTGAAACTTTTTCTTAAACCCAAAATTAATAGTTAAGCGACTGATTAAAACTCTAACTGAACATTTGGGTGCATTTAATGCCAATTACCTTCTTCTAGGCGTCGTTTTTTGATGACAGGTTCGGGCGGAACATAAGTGTTGTCAGCCATGTCTTCATTTTGTCTTCTTTTAGCAGATATTGTTTTTGCCATTAGTCTTCTTCTTTCATCAGTTAAGACACACAATTCACAGCCACAATCCTTTAGCGGACACTTTCTTTTGTGTCCTTTGTTTTTAATACAAATTAAAAGAAAAGATAAAATATTAAACAATATTAAGAGAAACTATGAGTTATGATAATTATTGATGTTTTATTGCTATGCTTTCATAATCTTAATGTATAGTTTGATGCATTATTTTAATGCATTATTTTAATCCGTAAATTATATTTCATGACAAGAGTCTCTATTTTTTCGGAATTAAAAAACTAGATTTAGGACTAATTCATTCGATGTGTTATCAAATAATAATTATTTGCATGGACTTAAAAAACTATCGATTTTGGTCAGTATATCATTATTAAAATAATTTAGTAGTCGCTCTATTTTTTGACTTAATGCTGTATAACTTAATATTTCATAAAATTTTTTGGAATAAAAATTAAAATCATTATTTATTATTATTTAAGTCAAATAAATCATTAAAAACAAATAACATTCAAGTACTTTAATGATAGTTTAGTTAATTTTTCGACGATATTGTAGTAAATCATGTTTTAATAATCTATACTTTATTCATATGTAAAGAATTTAAGTTTTGTCATGTAATCCATTTTCTTTAGTTATAACTCTGAAAACTGATTTACTGTTTATACAGTTTAATCACTTCCGTTGTAAAGAATAACAATATTCATGCAGACAACTAATCATAGAATAAGTATTATATACATATAACTGCTTCCCGTGACTTATGTTAACTTTATTATGAAATATATAACTTTTGAATTATTAATGTTTTGTCTCTCACTCCAAAAAGTTCTCAATAATCATGAATTAAAACATAAGTTAATACTTAATCAAAATTGACTTTTGACTGCAATATTTTGAAATATTTAGTTATATTTTACAGATATTTTATAGAAAAATAATTAAAATTTTCGAGAAATTCATAAAAATTTGGAAATATTTCGAAACTTACAAAATATATGTTAATTTGTTTATTATTTGCTAATCGGCGCAGTACTTATTTCATAATTTACGAAAGATTAAGGAAAATGAAACAAATTATGATTAGAAAAATATAGAGACACTACTCATAAGTGATAAAAACAATTTAAAACTTTTTTATATTCATTTAAAACATTAATATTTATTCAAAAAAGAAAAGTTTATATAACTTTCTGTCATTTTTATGATTAACATAAACTAAATGACAGTCAAATAAGATAATAAAAATCTGTTAAACCTTTAACTTGAACCGTAAGTCCGTGATTACGACATCGCGCGCACTTCGGATCCCTCTTTTTCTCATCTGTATCTGATTTCTCAATATTCTTCTGGTTATTATTATCATTAGTCTCGTCATCGCTTCCACTATTATTACTATGAATACTGCTTCCACATCCACTGTCCACTTCATTACTCTTATTATTGCTGCAGACGCTGTCAGTCCTTTTGAAGTTAGTATCGTATTCACTGTTCGTATCCTTTAAAAAGCTGCTGCACTTTCCAAACCCACTTTCAGCTGCACTACTTTTACTACAGCTATTGCTATAATCTATAGGCTGAGATTCCACTGCTTTGTGCTTTACTTCCATTTTTCATTGAAAATTATATATTGAAAAGTTAAATAATTTTGATTATATTCTTTACAAATAGTTATTACACAACTACTGAAAGTCTCGGAAAACTTGTGTCAAATACTTGTATTTAACAAATGCTCTGCACATGTACTGTACAGAGTTTGTACTTTTTTAGTAATTGAGTAAAACTCTGCTGATGTGCTGGTTGGCTAACTTCTCAAATTGAGACTCCGACCACTTTCTGCTCAATAAGTTAGATGCTATGTTGTCTGTATTTAATCATCAGTTTTTTTTCAATAAACATTGTATCAAAAACTGCTTCAGCTCACAAGTACTATAAGTTGTTCCTATTGAGTGTCACTGAATTAAAAAGAAGATAAGTAAGAGTACATTCAATTTATCGGATCATTTATTTCCTATGAATTGTTATGAATAATTATATAAAATGTTATAACATTAAAATAGTTTAACATAATGCTATTGTCATCGTTAAGTACTTAGAATTGCATAAGTTATCTCATATATACATATACACCAGTTGACAGTGTTATATAATTGTAATCAGTAATATATAAATTGTATATTAAATAAGGATATCAACACTTAATTTAATAAATTATGCTTTACTTTAATTAATGAAAGAGTTTATTGAAAATCATAAATTGCTGTATAAAAGGGCGTTAATAAACAGGTATAAGTAGTTCAAAAATTGTATGGTCTGTATTATTAAAAAATAATTACTGGTATTCCATATTTTATGTGTCCAAAGGTTTAAAACTTCATTTAGATATTGAAAAAAGCCAGAGAATTACTGGCTATGATCATAACTATAATAATTTCAAGGTTTAAATCCCTTTTCATAACTATAAAAATCCCGAATAAAAGAAAAAATTAACATAAAATATTCCATCTTTTGATACCTAAATTCTGTGTCATTTGTGATATAAGACAGGTTTTTTTAATGAAGAGCATAGACTTGAAAACCCCGAGCCTGAGCCTGGGCTCAAAACCTAGAGCGTAAGCCTAGGCTTGAAAAGTCTGAATCTGTAAGCGTTCAAAACGAACAATTATATACAGAAACTTATCAACAAATTTTTTTTAATATATAGGTATAAATGCAATACAAAAAAACAGCACAAATTAAAAAACATATACTCTGTAATAACAAAATATTAAATAACTATGAATTCGATTGAAATTTTGGGTACAGATTCTTCAGGCTCGATATGCTGAGCATAAATCCAAAACTATGAGCCTATGATTTTTGAAAAATTGTTTGAAATATATTTTGAGGTAGTTTATTTTAAATGAAATTCTTATGTTTTGTAATTCATTAATTTATTTTTAAAGTTTTGCAATATAACTATATAGTATTTGTAGTGAGGGGTTTAAAATATAGAAAATATCACAGTTTTAAGTAAAGTTTTGCATACAGGCTCTTCAGACTCAACAGTTTGAGCCTCGAGTCTGAGCTTAATGAGCATAAGCTCGAATCTCTCAGAGCCTGAGCCTTAAACATAAAAAGGTCCCTAAAGCCGAATCTTGAGCCTAGGCTAGCAAGGACTCAGCCAGAGGCTGAGCCTATGCTTCATTACTTATTTATATTGAATATTAAACTAAAGTTTTCGCCCTTGAGATAAACATATAAACGTTAAATAATTGATAAAAAAACTTTGTAAAAAGGATGAAAAATAAAAAATGGCAAACGTTTGCCAAATGATTGCAAAACTGGGCTCTGAATCTCAAAAACCAGCAAACGAGTGATATAGCATTTTATTGCACTCATAAAATAAATGCAAATACACTTTACTTTTTTTTATTTTTATACATTATTTAAACAGAGAGATAGTGCTATATCTGTGCCTGTATTTAAATAAGCTTTCAATTACACTGCAAATAATGTTTGAATAATAGTTAGTTGTAAACTAGTTGAGTATATTTGACAAAAGTCAGGTTTTCTAATGATTTGTTACACTGTATCCATTTGTCAGGTGACACTAAATAAATGCTACATTTGTTCAACATTTTTATAGCTTTAGTTTTCAGGTTTCAGTCCATTTAAAAGCTTTAGGGCTTAAGGAATTTAAAAACATTTTTAATATTGAATAAAAATGTAATAAAATTTTTATTTTATTTATTCAAACAGTTGTCAAAAATGCATATTTTAAATGACTTCAGTTTTTTGTGGATTAGAATAATTCCAAACTTAGCCCTGAACTTAAAAATACTTTAAAATTACTTTTTTTCAAAACTATATTCTGTACTAAAGCTTAAGACATTCAATAATATTCTACAAAAGGGATAGAAATAATTTTTTACATATTATTGAGGAAAAAGCAACAATTTATAAATTCTAAAAGAGAACAACTTTATAATCAAAAGTTATGCAAAAGTCTATTAATTAAGGAAATGATTTGAATCCTTGAGAGTCTTGCTATAAAGGCTATAAACGATTTAATTAAACGGAAAATGTGTTCATCTTTAGGTACTCTGTAATCAACGAAGCCTTAAATGATATTCTGTTGCTATGAATAAAACTTAATTTTTTAAATGTTTTAAGTTTTGTTTAGAATGATAAAAACTTAACTTTTACTTTAAACTGATTTATTAATAGATTAAAGATTAAAATAATCTATTTATCGAAATGTTAGCTTAAACTTCATAAGCAGAACATGTTATAAAATTAATCTATTTTTGGACTTAATTTTCTGATAAAGACTGAAAATGTTTAGCTATTTGTAATCAATTGACTCCCTTATTAAATGCAATTTATTAGGTATTAATCACTAGATCTCATTCCCTTTCAATTGGAATCAATTCAAGTTTATTTGACGTAATAAAAGAAAAACAAACAAATAATAAAATATTAAATTTCTATTTTCTGCACCTGTTAAACAGCCTTTTTAAAGAGTTTTCTAAAATAAAAATTGCTTTGACTATAAATTAAATTAATAAACTCATGAATTATTGCGTTTCCAGATTTGTATTAATTTCTAATTTAAAGCATAATCAAGTATTTGTGTTCCTTTCAAGGCTTGATTCATGTTCATGAATAGGAAGTATTGAGTATTAAAAGCGATTAAAGTTTCTATAAATATAAATAATACTTTGTATTCACTTTCCTCTCACTTTTTATAGTTAAGCAAAAATTAAGTTCCGAATTAACTTTTTATATCACAACATAACGACTATTATAAAGTTAAATGTGCCTACACGTAAAGTTACCTTTACCTACACCTCAATTATAATCAAATGCAAGTTAAAAAATTTCTTAAAAAGGATTTCAAAATAAAGCATATTTTTAACTACTTTTAAATAAAAGCCTTTATATTATAGCTTTATTCGAGTGTTTAACTAAAATATTAATTAAAATTTTATCCAAGAATTTAATCTTTGATGTCGACATTCAAGGCTTTAGTGCACGTATGAAAATCGTGTTTATTAATAGAATTATAAATTTTAATTTTAGTTTACTTTTGTCAGAAATCGTTATTTCAATAATTGGATTGATTTCTAGTTGAGATACAAAGTATAGTAAAAAAAGGTTTGTTGCAGGAAAAGCCTTGAATATCATAAGTGTCTACCATTATGATAGTTATTTACTGTACTTTTACATCTGCAAAAAATAGTCATCCTTGGGATCTATTCAGTGATTTAATGTGCAGAATGGCATTGAAACTAATGCACAGCTCGTTAGATATGGTAAGAGTATTAGAATAAAAACCGCACTTTTATATAATATGATTTTCTATATGCATAACAGGTTTAGACTTTGTTGAAAACAAGAAGAAAAAGTGCAATTAATTAAGAATTTTAAAACTTTAATTGCTTTCACAAATATTTGCTTCTCGTTAAGTTTTAAGACTTTCTATAAAAAACTGCAAATTTTATTTAAAATATCAGTATTTTTCGTTAATTAGTTAAAATTCACTTTTTCATGTTATCTGAGTTATTGAGAGAATTATTGCGATCAGAGTTTTGAACATTTTATGTGTTAATAGTTTATGTACATTGGGCTCAACTAAAAACGAAAAAACAATTTCACTAACTATTAGTGATAAATCGTATTTAAACATTATATCACTGATAATAGAAATTTTAGTGAAAATACTTTATTAAAAAGTTTAAAGTCAAACATCAATAAAAAGCTTTAACTCTCACTTAAATCAAGTTCAGAACTGAATGTGTTATAGACTTATACTTTTCAACTGTTTTACTTTCCTATAAAAACTCTGAAAAGCAGGCATTTTAACCCTTTTTCATTTTTAATTGAGCCCAATCTTGCAAAAAATTTTTCAAAATCTTAATCTTATTACTATTTTAATCTAATTGGATATTTAGTAAAAAAAATGTTGGCATTAATTTACAAAAACTTTCCATTGGAGG
>JAQGAM010000110.1:0-17368 GCA_034697665.1 Nanhermannia comitalis
GCTTCGCAAATATTACCCACACTTAATATTAAATTTTACGACAAAGGGAACAAATTAAAATTTATATCACATTAATTATTTATCAGATTTATTGGACAAGTTTTTAATATAACTTTTTGGAAAAAGGGTCAAAATTTTAAAAATACAATTTCTATATTAAATAATAAATTTTCACTTAAAAGGGAGAATTAAAGGGTTCCTTCAGTTTTCTGGGTCCAGCCTCTGACCGTCCACTATAGCTTACATTTGAAATGGATATCATCTCATAGTGTAAATGCATAATCGTATGAGAAGTTGTAAAGTGGTTTCATCGGTATTCATAAAACAATAGTTGAAAGCGTTTTAAAGTAGCAATAATTCATTTCCATACACTTTATTTCGTGCAAACACTAGAAATTTCAAATTATAGCTTTACATTATTTTAAGTTTTAAGAAGAAGTAGAGCTCCAATTTATATTCAAGCCATGTAAGAAAAGTGCTAAAACGTGTCCCATTTTCCGGAATATATTTATTTCAGAATCTGTGGCACTAAATTCTATCATTTGTTCAAAAGTTTTTCTATAGATATTATAATAATCATAGAATTAGAGATAAGTATAAATAATATTAATTCTACTTTATATTAATTTCAATACTTTGAGAACTAAATTTATTATAATTATAAAGAAATGAATTATTTTATTTCACTTTTAATTGGCAAAAGTTTTCATTTCAATAATACTGTATAAGTATCAGACACACACACATCGCAGTAACTTATTCTACAATACAGGTTCAGACAATAAAAGCTATTGCGATGTAATACCAGTAACTATTCCAAAAATAAATAAAGCTTTCAATGCTTGAGCACTGCTATTAAATAGAAATTCCAAAGTTTATTAGCCATAAACTCATCTGATTTGATAAAAGTTTTTAACTTTCTTTATTATTTTAAGTTCAAAAATATGTTCATGAGCTAGAAATTGATAGAAAGGGCGTATCTTTTATTTTAATTTCAAGAAAGAAGTTACTATTTGGATGTTTCCGCATAAATATCTATCAGAATTTTGTAATGAGTTATAAATTACAAAAATTTATTGATTTTGTTCTCTTCGTCACATTAAATAATTCCAGAATTAAGTTTAAATCATTTCTAAAATTCAAAAAATGTTTCATTCATTGAATGCATTTAAAGCAAAATTTGTACTCTATTCGTACGGCTTGAATAACCTTACAATGGGTCCAATTTAAAGTCAAGGATTAAACTTCTTGAGGTACTTCTTGGGAAATTGTCATTTTTACAGTTCTGAAATTGCTTTATATATTAATTTATGATAAACATTGTTTCCAATTTCAAATTTTATAAGTCAATAACTTTTATGTAAGAACAGAAATGTTTTGTCAATTTTTTATTTCATTTGAAGTTTAAATGTTATTCAAATTTTCGGAAATTGTAATTCTAAAAAATTATATTCATATTAATGATCTCATTAGTATTCAAAGTCAATTATTATTATCAAAACTACTGGTTAATGAGTAATAAAACATATATGTAATAAATTTATCAATCAATTGAAATATTTAAACATTAACTAAATTCTAGATGTCGTAAAGTTTGAAATGAAAAATTTAAAATTTTTTTCCCTTTAATATTATAATTTTTATTCTTTTATACCAAATACATATTTTACAATTAATGAAAGATTTCAATACCATTACTATGTATTTGTATATCTTAATGCCCTCATATTTAGTGCTTTAGAAATAACTTTCTGTAAATTAATCTCAATATCAATTAAGATGTAAAGAATTATTATAAAGAACTTAATGAATATATTATACCAAACTATTTATATTAAGTTTTCAGCGATAAATGCTTGTGATTATGTGACTTTCATAAAAATGAAAAATGATAAGTAGCTCTATTAGGTTTATCAAGATTTCTATTAACTTTTTTACAATCTTAGTATATCTTCAAATGTAAAGTATATGAAAGAAAGTTTTTAATTTGTGCGGTGTGTGTGTGTGTGTGTAGTGTGTAATTGAGTGAATATTTATTGTTATGCCTTTTTTAGAAGTCTATTTCTAAATGATTGAAAAATAAATGACATATTTTACATGATATTTAACGTATGTTTCCTTTAGTTTCTCTGTCAATATACGTGTACATAACAGTGCAAAAGTGTTAATATTAATAGATCGCGTGCTTTACCTGAAATGCAAACTATAGGTTACCGGTTGTGTTTTGTTCTACCAATTGTTAGGGTTCTGCAAATTGTAAATAAAAATCAATTAAATATCATTCAAAATGAGTGATTGAGTCTTTTTGCTATTGAGGAAAGAATGATTGCACTTGAATGGGTACATGACAGACATTTGACAGGAAGATCAATGGCTCGTATAATGAGTTCCAGACTATATCCAGAACTTAAAGAATTGAACATTAAAAGACAAAACTGACAGCCGGTTAACTCTATTTTATACTATACTTAAAGCAATAATATAAATGCATTCGTAGAAATTTCCACTTTTGGGACATACTATACATTAATATTCAATAAATATTAAATCGTTATTTCTATGAAAAGAGTAATAAAAGATGAGAAAAACATATTCTGTAATCAATTTTTTACTTATGATTCAGTAGAAGAATAATATAGAGTAATGACTTTTTCGATCATAAGATATGTTTGAGTTGTTTCCTAAGCCTATAAGCAATGCTTTCTGTATCGATACGGTTGCGATAGATGTGTCCAATTCTTTGTGAGTATATTATTAGAGGCTTCTCTCCATTAGAATGCACTAAACTTAAAGAAAATAAGGTATATTTTATTTGTTTGACTGGTATCATCTCTATGGCAACTGTGATCTCTGTGTTTTTTATGTCACTCAAGCCATCCGATACTTTTCGGATAAGCGATGGATTTTAGCACAAACAATGTTGTAGTTCTATATTCTGTTTATTGCTGTTGTTCGCTATTCTGATGGGTATTTTATTACTTATTGCCTGCGACATGGGCTCTATCAAGTTTTTGCTACTTTTCATAAAATGCAATTCAATACTAGAATATGCAAAATATAACTTAACTTCTATATTATGCACACAAGTAATTATCAAGTCTTTGCTTGAATGACAACATAAATCCGCTTATTTTAAACTTTAGCTATATTTCTATCAATTTAAGCTGCTTTTTCATTATTAGGGACTTATATATTTCAAGTTTCATTTTTAGTCAATCTTTTGTTTTGCTAACTTATACATTATTCATGAATTTGTATTAAACATTTACAAAGTTATACTATCACTGCCTTTCAAAACATGTAAAATGTAACTCAAGCAATACTATCGGCTATATTTACATTTTTATTTTCATTACTTCAATTGCATTTCAATAGCACTTCTATAGCAGCACAAATCAAATGATGAATTCATAATATTGTATAAGATTTGATGTTTTTCTTTTTTTTCTGTCATATTTGAATTGATATAACAAAAGGAGAGACAAAGAAGTGTGACAAGCGATAGGGGACAGAAAAAAACCCTTACAAGAAGCGATTCAAGTATGTTTTGCGATAATACTCAACAAGGGGTAAGTTTTTGGTTCATCGAAATAAAACAATTTAAGATAATTTTATTAAATCTTAGGTCAGTCCGATTTCATTCCAAATCACTCCATTGTCTAATTCGCATCCATTACTTGTATTAATAAACCCAAAAAGTGGTGGACGACAAGGATTAAGGTATTATTGCAATAACAATATTGCCATTACTTTCCTTGAAGTGATAAAAATTGCTGACAACTCACAAACGAATAACTAATTTTAAACTTTTTATAATTTGTCAGAATTCTCAGGAAATTCCAATATTTATTGAATCCAAGACAAGTCTACAACATTGCTAAAGGAGGGCCGACACAGGGGCTACACTTTTATAAAGACGCACCAAATTTTCGTGTATTGTGTTGTGGAGGAGATGGAACAGTAGGCTGGATATTAGATACGATCGGTCAGTCATTCAATTTAAGTCTATTAATGATCCATTCGTTTTAAGAACACATTATGAGAATCATAAGCACTTACTTTCATTTTTCAGACAAAATGAATTTTTCAGCTTTTCCTCCCATCGCAATTCTGCCGTTAGGAACTGGAAACGATTTGGCGCGATGTTTACGATGGGGTCCTGGATATGACAATGAAAGCCTCAATAAGATATTAAAAAAAGTGGAACAGTCGAATATTGTTATGATGGATCGGTGGAAGATTGAAATTAGTAGTTCTGAAAATGAAAATGAAAAGGGAGACCCTATTCCGTGTAATATATTCAACAACTATTTCAGCATTGGAGTTGTGAGTTAACTCACTTCTATCTTATTTCAATCATTTAAATAAACTCTAAGTTTTAATTTTAGTTTACTATTAATTAAATATTTAAATTTGATCACTTAGACTATCATTTCTTTCAACAGACAAATTATTAATAAATTGAATCACTTTAGTCATAGTCTCTATTTATTAAGTATTTCGATATAATGATAAAAAATTATTTCAAATTCTTAATTCTTCTGTGAGTTTACAGTGTTCGTAAAGTTAAGATATTTTTAGTTTATTTTCACTCTAATATATTTTTAACAACGAAATGATTAAATTTGATTAAAGGACGCCTCGATTGCAATAAGGTTTCATTTGGAGCGTGAAAAACATCCCGAAAAGTTTAACAGCAGAATGAAAAACAAGATGTGGTATTTCGAGTTCGCGACGTCAGAAACATTTTTCGCAACCTGTAAAAACTTACACGAAGACGTCGATATCATGGTAGGGCTCATAAATCGATGCAAACCTGTGCATTATTTATTGCACTTTACTTTCAATGTATTTATATATCAATAAAAATTGCAATAAATCAAATATTTTTCAGTGCGATGGCTCTCAGCTTGACTTAAAGAACGGTCCTTCTCTTCAAGGCATAGCAGTGCTTAATATACCGTCCATTTACGGCGGTTCCAATTTATGGGGCGATAATTTAAGTCATAAGAATCGAACAAAAATAAAAAGAAACAGAGACAGAAACAGAAGACGTGACAGAGAGTATTCGAGCAACAGTTTCACGAGTGTAGACTTGAGTACAGCTATTCAAGACATTGGTGACAAATATATTGAAGTAATAGGTCTGGAAAATTGCATGCATGTTGGCCAAGTCAAAGCTGGCTTAAGAGCATCGGGTAGAAGACTTGCCCAGTGTAATAGCGTTGTCATCAGGTATCAGATGTCCCTCTCATGTATCAAATAACACATTAATTTGATAATCAATTATTTCTCTTTTTACCAAAACTTGACTCACATTTATTTTGTCCGCAATAATAATAGGACAAGAAAACGATTTCCGATGCAAATTGATGGCGAACCTTGGATTCAACCACCGTGTACTGTAAGCTCACTCATGAGTCATAACATAACATAATTGATTAGTTATATTCTCTATGGCTATCATTTATCAATAGATTCATATCAGTCACAAGAATCAGATGCCGATGTTGATGGCGGCGACGCCAATACCAAAATCTCGATTTTCATTCTCTTTCTTCAGAAGGTATTTATAATTTTTGCGAAAGTAAAACCTTATAAACCAAAGAGTGTATTGTGTTGTAACTAATGTGCTGTCACTGTTATGCCAAAAATTGACGATCAGGTGTTGTCAACCATCTTATAGGAATAATAGCGATGACATCGAAAACTCAACGTCTTAGTCATAATTTTGTTTCATCTCTTATGGCATTTGGGGTCAAATAATGGTTTGCGAGTATTTCTTCTCAGATCATTTCGAAACTACACTATTGTACTAAACATATAAAATTAACTTAAATTGATTGCATTATATTTCCTATTATTGCCTATATATTTGAAATATCATCTCATCTCCACATCATTATCGTCAACATAATTGTTATTAGTCTTTCTTCACTCTACCAAATTGTTATTATAGTTAATGTTAACAACAGTATCAATCATTCTCTATTATATACCTAATTCTATTATACCTATTCATCCTATTCGTACCTATTCATAGACTCATTCAAAACCTTTTCAAAAATTCTTCCATAATTAATAACTTAAGAGGTATTTAAAGTATTGCCTGAAATTAATCTGTTTTTGTATCACAAATGTTTACTTTTTAACGTTTTCTTCAACTAATTGAAGAATCATAAGAGTGCCAAATCATTATTCAATAGCATTATTTCGAGAACATATATCAACTATTAACTTATGTAAATTACATATATATTAGTATATGTGAAAACATTTTTCTTTTGAAAAATTAATTCGTATCAATTATAAAATTGACATTCCTTTATGTATAACACAGTATGCCTTATAATATTTATTAATGGTTTGTCTCTCCGAAAATCATAATAGTTATACAATTTTTTTGTAATTACCGTACTCTTAATCTTAAGTTACTTTAGATTTCATTATAAGGGTTCAAAAAATGTCTTAACGACCGAAACTGCAAAAAATTGAACTTACATTTTAAATATTTATTCATTTGCTTAAAATATTATTAACTTAGTATTGGGTCTTATTGAGAGTCAGTCACTCGTTTAGTTTCTTAAAAAATCTTATTTTGAGCCCTATTTCTGTATAATCTAAGCCGTAAATTAGAATTTATCTCTGATATGTTGGTTCTGAGGCTATTAGTGATCGAAAAACCATTGAGTTTTACACTACCTGTAGCTCTATCCTGACTGATCTTCATTACAGTAAAGTTTTTGTAATGTCACTCCCGTCCCATTCGGTCCTATTAGGAGATTTCATTCACTTGCATAGAATTAAACTTTAAATTGTTTATAATTATTGAATCAATCATTGCAACGCCTGAATCATAATAACATTCCATAGTAAATATATGCGTATTCATAGATATACTGTATAATTATAAATATA
This sequence comes from Nanhermannia comitalis, assembly GCA_034697665.1. Taxonomy (NCBI): domain Eukaryota; kingdom Metazoa; phylum Arthropoda; class Arachnida; order Sarcoptiformes; family Nanhermanniidae; genus Nanhermannia; species Nanhermannia comitalis. The sequence goes on from JAQGAM010000110.1 coordinate 6,919, forward strand.
TTTTAAGTTTTTATTTAAATTCAAACCCAATCAAAACTTGTGATATTAACTATATATTAGTGGCGAAGAAATTAAAATTCATAGTAAAAAATATATCAGAAATACTTAACTTATAAAAATTGAATCGCAAGAAATTTTTGAAGGGAAGCTATAAATGATCAAAAATATCGTTTTATATATGATTTATAATTATAATATACAAATATTTTTATATAGTTTTGTATCACTTGTTTAAAACTTTAATTTCATGCCATTTTCAATCCACCCGACACATTTTTGTAAAACCTCTTCCATATAATTGGAGTGAAATTTCGATCACTAGAGGCTATCTTTGACAGTAGTGGTAATTGAGATAAGAATACAATTTCTTTTGAATCGTTTTAATTTAATGAATTTGTAGAATTAGGTAATGTTTGAGGCTCTTAGTAATGCTCTTTAATGAGAGTAAATTCAATGAATTTAACTTATTCTTAGAATTTCATTATTCAACTCTTTTTTCCTCTCTTAACAGTTCGGCATTTGATTAGTTTTCTTAGAAATAATGAACATTCTACTAATGAATGTTTAATTCGTTTCTTTCCATTTATTACACGTCAATACAATTTATTACATTTGAAAAATACTGAGATAAAGCATCCAAAGAAAATATTTAAGATCAGATTGAAGGCCAGTAAACTCGGGTTAAAGTTTTAACAGTGTATTCATTTTTGTACATTAATTGGAAAATTTGCCTAAATTTTGCTCTTTTTATCAAATGCTTAGAATTAATTTTTTATATTAAATTATTTTCAAACGTCTAAAAACTTTTCATAAATATCATTGCTTTTAAGTATCCAACTCTTAATTATAAGTAAAATATAACATCTAAAGTATGAAAAGGTTTATTATTAACAGATGTATAATAAACTCATATTTCTATCATATATGATATGATCTCAAGAGATATTTAATTAAGTAAATAAATTATATGTTCTTGTAATACAAGGAGAGGCCATACAAAGCAAAGATAAAGTATGAAACTGTGCTTAACAATGAATCCAACTCTAGACTATAAACTATAGAATTTTTTCAGTGCAAAGAATATAAGATTTTTGATATCGCTTGCAATCGATTTTTGCAACTGTTTTAACAAAAGATTAAAAAAATTATAAGTTTAAAAACGAAAATTCACTGCAATTTTTGTGCATGAAATGCAAAGATCGCAAAAATTATTGTAATTCAAACACAAATAGTTAATTATTTAAAAATATAATCAAAAGAAAGATTTTCGTTGCGACAAACCTTATGTATTAACTTATTATTGTTTACACATTTGCTTATAAAATAACTGTTTAGAAGTTTCGCAGTTTTCGCCTTATTCTCAACTTTTAAAACTAACTTTCTATTTAAAAATTATGTGTATTATTAAATTACGCCATAAAGAGGTCTCATTTCCAACGAATTAAGAATTTTAGTATTTTATTTTCAGCCAAAAAAGTCTATATTATAAAAAAAAAGTGTTTAAAGGAAAATGAAAAGCATTTTTGTTAACAATGCCATAAATGCTACAAATTTAGTATTAAATCAATTTATTATTTATTATACTTATTAAGCGAATTGTTAGCAAATGTTTCTCTTGTTTTCCTGACAGTTATTGTGAATTTATATGAATTCATAAGTAATTAATTTGCTTAAAAAGTGATGTTATAGAATATCAATTCTTTAATACTTTTCTCATTGAATTTATTATAATCATTGTTAATATTATTACCGCAATAAATAATTTAAATAATTTGTTAAATTTTACATCAAATTGAAGTATAATTTATTGAAAATGTGTTGTGATTTATTGTATATATAAAGCATAATCAGTGCCAAAGGATGTAAAACTTCCTTAAATAGCTTTTAATGAAAATTTATTTGTATTAAAAGTATTGATTGTTTTTACTGATGTTATATTAGTTGGTTATATAAAATATATTATCAATTAAAACATTAAATTAATTCATTTATTTTCATTTATTTAAAACATCAATCAATCGGTATTTGTTTTAAATCCATTTTCAGACAATACTATCAATAAAGTTCGCAAATATTGAACCATTCGGTTCTGGGAATGGCTTTAATTGAGTCGAATATAATTTATTCAATCTATCGATTAATGTATTTGTATAGCAATAAAACAAATAATTGTCATTTTCTAACTGTTGGGCCAATTCTTTCTGATGGTTAGACATCAAGTCATCGTTTATCACAACTAACAATGGCTTATGTTCGCGAAGAACTTCCAAAGTGGTTCCGGCGCCTAAACACACATTTATGACATACAGGTATTTAAGAATACATTTTCAACGTATTGTTCATCAAAATTGAAACAAACTCATGATTACCCGCGTGTCCAATGACTAGATCTGCTCTCTTTATGTCTTCTGATATTGAATTTTTGTAATCATATGTTTTTATATTAATACCAAATCTGTTTGAATCCAATTGTTGGCAATGAGTTGAACCCAATTGAAGGGTCAGTTCTACGCATCCTTTCGATGACAACCACTTCGTCAATGAGACAAAACTTTTGTTATAAGTAATTAATTAAATCTAAAATGAAATGAAAGCAGACATACCTCTAATGTATTGGTTTCTAGTATTTTATGAATTAGTTTATCAAACTTTGTGGTCCCGACCGTTACAAACACTTTCTTCCATTCGTTTACCATTTCATTAGTTTTATTAATATATGTATTGATATGTGTTATATGTGTTCACAAATCATATCTATATTTAGTTTAATAGCAAGTGTTTGAGTCATCAATAGTTTCAATAAATGTTGACTTTAATTAATTTTATTATCTTTTAGTCATTAAAATCAGAGTTTTGTTCATTGATTGAACAAATTTTCGGTCAAATAAAGTGATCAAAAATGTAATCAAAAGTAAATGATTTAATGTTATTATCAATGATATTATGATTAATGTTATAATTAATACTTCAATGGATTTGTTTATGTTTCTAAAGAATTACAAGAATTGAAAACAAGTCTATTAATAGACACTTAATATTCTCACACATTCTTGTGTTTGACATAAAACCAAAACAAATAACAAAAAATATAAAAAAGTCGTAATTTATGAGACGACACATAAACGCTATAATAATAACATAGAAACATATTATACAATACGTATTGATATTTATTGCACACAAATATGGAGTCAATAGAGAGTCAAAACTGAGTGAAGTTATAATAATTATAAACAATAAAACAAAAATTAAATATAAATTAATAATAATAATAATAACAATGTATTATTGAATTGTAATGTTTTCGATACAAAGCCGTATTGATATGAATGGTATAAATAGTGTTTCGGGTGTTTGTGATGGCAATCAATGGCCGGAAGCACCAGATCTTCAATTGGATTGTCTTTCGAGTGATTCGGACTCCGACTCGAGTAGTGTTGAGGTTGTGGTGAATCAGAACAGTAATGATTTGAAGCAATCGTTGAGTAATAATAGTGTTAATAATGAGCCGAAAGCCGGTCCGTCGCAGACATCGCATGCGTTGAACACAACACTGAATAACACACACAAACGAAATAAGGAGTCATTGAGTTCTTCAGCGAACGCAATTTTAGTGGATTTGACGCAATCGGACGACGAGTCGGGGATAGATTCCAACTCTTGTAATGTACTCAAAGCTGATCTAAAGAGTCGTAACTCTATTGGCAAACGCGAGCACCGAATGACCCGAGAGGTCAACAACGAATTGAATAACTCTCGCAATTCGTGCATCCAATTGGCGCCGCCAGTCATCCAACACTTACCACAACAGACAAACAATATATTTAACGCTAATTATCCCCAATTAATGCCCGAGTTCTCGAGCTGTAGATATCATAACAACAGTATTAATAGTAATAATAATAGCAATTCGAGTACTATTCAAACGTATCCCCAATTCGGTCAACAGATCCCTAGTAATGGTTCGGAAGCCTTTTCCAATCCAATTGATTACTCGCCATTCAATTGCAATTTTGCAAACAATAGCCTCAACGCTAGTAATGTTAGCACTTCTATGGGCTCAACAGTTCAGTGTCCACACAATCACAGCTTTTATTCGGCAAACACTAGTCCTATAAATAACCCCCAAATGGCTTATATACCAAACATACCAAACATACCTTCACTGCCTTCAATACCTTCTATACCTTCAATAGCCTCTAATATACCTCCAAACGGTCCAAATGTGTCACAATATCAGCAGTACTTCACTCCCCCTCCGGCTCACTTGCCTTTACACCCGTACTCACTCCACCCCCACTCACGCATTCACCCCAACCAACAACGGCTTTGGGTCGCACAGCAGCGCATGAACGAAATGCAAAGACATCGACAGAGTCTATATCAACACCAAATGTTTGTCAGGTATTATACGCGTTATTATTAATGCATTCAAAATAAGTTAGTTTTATATAATCGTTAATTTGACACAAATCACAAATGTAGACAACAAGAGGCAGCTGCTTATCAAAGACATCTATTGGAGTCATCGCACGTCCCAATGGGTCCGTTTGTAACGCAACCCCCGCCACCACCGACACCCTCAACTCCTGGACCTTCGGGTATATTTGTGTGCACTTCGGATGCAATGCCCCTAAACCTTGCGCCGCATCATAACCACAATAACCATAACACAAGTGTGAGTTCGCTCAATACAAACATTCCTCAGTCGTCAACTCCTTCCACGCTAAGCAGTGACGGCAACTGTCATATGTCAACAGCTGGTTCTTGCAGTCGTGGCCAACAATCGCCACCTCCGCAGACATCAAACCCGCAACGATTGGTGAGTGTGACCAATATGTATACTCCGGTCCCTCAGGCAAGTGGTCCACATCACGTTGCGGCCGAAGTACTGGTCGACCCGAACAGTGCATTTCAGAGCGAAGTTATAATCCATTCAACTCCAGACACATCGCATTCCCATCTGCACCATCACGTCCATCAACACCATTATCATCCGCCAACACATCCTCCGAGACTGCACTTCGGTGTCACTCAGCCTGGATTTCACATTTCGATATCTCCAGGAATTGTTCCGTCGGTAATGATTGGAATGATAGCTATGTTTTAATTGATTATAATATAACTTATTTGTATTGATGCCCAGCCTTATGGTCCCCGAACTGCTGACATTTACGCTCCAATACCACCGCCCACTTTGGCAGACTTTCACCAGAGCTATCACTATATCGGACCTTTACTTTCGCGCCATATGGCCGGACGTCTTGAGGACTACTGGCGTCTTATGCAACGACAACATTCGATCAATAGAGGAGCCACACAAACAATCATTGAACGCAACACTTTTCCGCATAAATATAAGCGAATTAAGTTGAGTACACCCGATGATGACAGCACTGAGAAGTGTACCATTTGTTTGAGCGAATTCGAGGACAACGAAGACGTCAGGTATGTCTCATACAGTAGAGTACAGTACTGTATGAATGTTATCTATGACTTATCATAACAATTGAGCGTTACTTTGATTGCAGACGACTTCCATGTATGCATTTGTTTCATATCGAGTGTGTAGACCAGTGGTTGACCACAAACAAGCGCTGCCCTATTTGTCGCGTCGATATTGAGGAGCATATGAAGGATTTTGGCTTAAGTTCATGACCAAAATTAATTCCATTAATATTAGCTCAAGTCTAAAGTGTTTCTAATTTTGTTTTTCTGGTAATATAACAATACCTTTAATAATAATTTGTGTATTTATATACGGTATGACTGTATGACTGCAAAGGGCTATCAAACATGTGCTGCTTAATTACCAATACCTTTAATTACTTGCATTATCTGCTCAACGATTATTATTTTTCTAAATAGTTGACAGTTCTGTAGATCATGTGTTATATAATGAGTGATTTTTTTGGGGCCACAAAACCATATTTGTGTCTGTGTGTCGACAATAACTTTAAGTTATTATTTGATCGTTTTTTACGTGGCTTTTATTCACTAATTTTGTTATTTTTGACTTTCAATTAAGACTACTATTCAACAGAATTGTGAGATCTGTTTATTCATCTCTTTTATTAATATAATTCTCTATCAGTTCGTCAATGATTTGCTTTTATATTCGAGAATATCTTCAAAACAAGAGTTTATTTATAGTTTAGTTCTATTATTATTTTGTATTCAATTATCACTTATTTTTATGTAATATCCAAAAGTAATTCTATGCCAATCATTGTCGGGATAATTATTAATCAAATTTTAATTAATCTTTGATTTTAATTTTTTTTGTCTTTAATCAATTAAAATGTTATTTTTGACGATTTGTTGAGTTCCTAATCTTGAGCGACAATAAAATTACATTTATTTAACTTAAATGTCTATTATTTTTGTCAATTATTACAATTATTAATTACAATACTGTATACGTTATAAGGATTATAAGTACATAAGGTTTATAAGTATATAAGGATTATAAGTATATAATGCTATTTAATAGTGCAATACAGGTATGGTCTCAAAAGTTATGTTATTTAATCTAATATTACTTAAGATCTTAATTAACTTTAATTTCCTTAATTATCAAACTTTTGTAAGAATGTAATTAAATAAAAAATATTGATTTCTACTTAATTTAGTAAAACAGTTAAATCCTAATTAAAATTAATTATTAAACTATTAAGAGATCTATTCGTAAGGGATTTCATACAAACTGTGCGTATTTTATGTATTACTTTAAATCACTTGTGTTTTAATAGTTTTGTTTACAAACAAAGAAAAGCCAAAACAATTATTTCAAATCATTTGATTTTAATTATTGAAAAGATTTGTGTTTTATATAAATATAATTCCAAGAAATGGATGAAATATCAGTTGAATTGTCGAAAAAATTTGACGACGCGTTTGATATTAACGAACAGTTGAAAGAGTCGTCGCTTTCGACGAATAGCAGACAATTTCAGGTCTGACTCAAAAATATATTATTTTTATAAATATCTTAAAAAATCTATTTTTTTGTGGTTTAGAACAAAGTGCTCGAAGGCATTAAACTTCTCGAGGAGTCGACAAAAACAGTGAATGAGTTGTCGTTATTCAGTAGTAATGAATCGGTTGAAGAGATTTCGACCAAAAGCATGAAATATCTGTTATTACCCGCACTTTTAGCTGATCTCACACTTAAATCACTAAATAATGAAAGACTAGAAATACTAAAAACAGCAGAAATTTATTTCAATGATTTCATACAGCGATTAAATGATTACCAAATCTGTGACATTGATATCAAACGACCCGAAGATATAAAAGAGAGTCAAAGCGGGTCTTCGGCAATGAGTGTGTCTTCACTGGAAAGCGCGGCTCGACTTAGAAATGACAAAATCAATAGATATAAAGCCGGACAGGAATTGGACAATAAATTGAAACAATTCAGAGAACAAATGTCACAAACAAAGGGTCCCATCGATGACGAGATCTTAAGAGACTATTACATCACTCTTTTGAAGCGTTGGGTTAACACTGCTTTGGAAGAGTTGAAAAGTATTGAGTCTGAGAAACAAATTGTAGAACATATGTCGCAAATGAAAGGGTTCACTAATCATAGTAAAAGAGAGCCTAAGACTAAAACTCCTTTAAAGCCTATTATTATTACCAGAAATGAATTCCAGAAGAAAGTGTATGGTTTGGGATATCCCAGTATTCCCACCGTTAGTATCAATGATTTTGTTAGTCAGAAGATAGAAGAGGGAACTCTTTCTGTCACTAATCCCATGTGAGCTTTCATTTACTTAATATTTTATTATTATTTTTGTTTAATTGTTTGCCAAATGCTATTTCTTTCCTCCCATAAAAAAATTTTACGTAAAATATAAAAATAAGAAATTTCTGCAAATTCTTTAATATATTAATTCTTCTCTTTATATTTGAAGTTATAATAATACTCTTCTCGAGTGGGCTGAAGATCCTGATAAAAAGTTAAGAGAAGATGAACTCGAAGAAGAAAGATTAGAGAATTTAGTAGAAAAAGACGATTTTCAGAATTTAATGCGACTCAGAGGAAAGGATGACTGGAGAGACGGTACGATTCGTTTGATTTTAATTTTTTATTCAGTAATTAATTTATTAAATTTTAATTCATTTGATTAACTGTCAAACTATCAAAAGTTTGCTGACTATTAAACCAATTTTTCTCAGAATTCATTTGTTCACTAAATTTAACTTTTTATCTGATTTAAAATTAATTGTTTTTTTCTCTAATAGAGCATAAGCGCGGGGAAGGAAACAGAAAAAATAAGGGCTGAAGACTATACATAATGTTAAAATTTTTTAAAACAAGACTTTTGTTTGTAATTCTTTATCAAACTGACTATTAATTAACTAATATTTACGAATTGTGTAAAACGTGACTGAATTTATTGATGTATCTTATATTTAATTAAATGTTACAAATAAAGGCATTAGTTTTAAGAGCAGTTCAATCACTCACTGAGGGTTTCAAAAGTTTCGCATTAATGTTAACGAATTTAATCATTACAGTAGTGAGTCATTGATTTATAAAGAAAACCAATTTTGAGGCTAAACGTTTCTTAATGAAGGTCATTGCAAGCATCACATCCTCCCTACGGGGAAATTACTTCTCAATTCAAAATATATACTTGTTTTTAATTCAAAAATCTCAGAAAATATAAATTTTCCACTATTAACATGTTCTGTCATTTCGATTAAAATAATTGACATTTAATATAATTAATATTTTGTCGAAGCCTTAAAGATGTTGTTTTGTTAGTGAAATGAAATATATAGCAGTTATTTTACTAATTTGTTGTTGTAATTCAATAAATTGCAAATATAAAAGACAGAGTAAGTGTTGAAGTAATTAAAGATTGTATTTTCATTATATCAAACTATAGTTGCATTTCCTGACGATGAGGAGAATCGGTGCACAACTCCTAATAGAAAATCAGGTAATTGTATAGCTTTAGTTCAATGCAAAAGATTATCAAACAATAGAGATGTTAAACTTCTTCGCGCATCCAATTGTGGATTCGAAGATGAAATGCCAAAAGTTTGTTGTCCAGTAGTAACCGATATTATTATAACTACTAAAAGACCTCCAAATCGCTCGACAACAAAAAGAAGAAGACGAACGAAAAGACCTCAATTAACTGTAAGCACAGCAGATAAAACACAATCTGATTCTTCAAATAATGACGGAATACGAAAGCCTCGGAAACTTCCAAAATGTGAGTTATTCATTAAATTAAGCATTAAATGGTCTGATTTAGTATAATATGGCTTTAGTTTGTGGCAATACAACTGAAATACAAGAAACACGGATTGTTGGTGGGAAGTCCGCCATTCCTGGCAGGTGGCCGTGGATGGTATTGGCTTCTGTTCTAGTCTTTCTTCATTCAGAGTCATCTATTTATACAATTGATTGACTCTTTTAGGCCGCAATTTTTGTTGAAGAGTTGGGACAGTTTAGCGCTCAATGTGGCGGAGCTTTAATATCAGATCAAGAAGTCATCACTGCAGCTCATTGTGTAGTAGAAGGTGGTAGAGTAAAGAGTCCCTCATCTTTTATGGTCCGTTTGGGTGAACATAACATTGAGAAAGATGCTGCAGAAGATTCGATTGCTGATTTTGATGTAATGAAAGTTACGGCTCACCCAGAATTTGAGGCTAAAATCTATAAAAACGATATCGCAATCTTAAAATTGAAAAAAAAGGTATAATTGAGTCTTAGTTTTCGATTGAATTGAAAATAATGTTAAAAATGGTCAAATGCTTAAAATTAAAACTAAACTTCATGTCTTTGACATTTTTCAATACTAGTATTAATTTTATATGAAATAACAGGTCAAGTATAGTAACCGAGTTTGGCCGTTATGTCTTCCCTATGATACAAAAAAATTGCAATCTAAAGAAAATGTTGGGACAACTGGTTATATAGCTGGGTGGGGAAGACTTAAGTTTAATGGTAAACACAGTGATGTTTTACAAGAAGCTTCCATTCAAATAGTATCTCAGGAAGAATGCAAAAAAGCATTCGAATCATACGTTCAAATAAGTGATGTCTACTTATGTGCCGGAACTGTGGGCTCAACGAAAGACTCGTGTCAGGGAGACTCAGGCGGTCCTCTGTTTCAAGTAGATAAAAATCGTTATTACTTGACAGGTATTGTCAGCTTTGGAAAAAGATGTGCCACTCCTGGCTTTCCCGGAGTATACACCAGAGTTTCACACTATTTAAGTTGGATCGCAAACAATATTTGAAAACAAATTTATTTCTGTTTAACTTATATGTACAGTACTTTTTAGTCTTTTATTAAATTAAATTCAATGTATAATAAAAATTATTTTTAAAATATTAAAATCAGGTGAAGTACACGTCTTTTCTTGAAAGACTCAAAATAAGAGTCAACTCTGAGCAGCGCCGTAACCAGGATTTTAGATTTGG